>JAWIIS010000129.1:0-171050 GCA_033682625.1 Helicoverpa zea x Helicoverpa armigera
AAATTACTGCGGAGCATTCCACCTGCCTGCCAGGAGCCCAACGTATCATCGTGGGGTCCGAGTGTTGGTGCTCGTGCATCTACGTGGCTTCACGTCCGCAAAAGCCTCGCTGTACTGCGCGCTATAGCGATGTGCGCATCGTCACGCACGTTGAGTGGAAACCCGGTGAGACCGATCCGTTTTTGGTTTATTTTTGTGGTTATTTGTCATGACATTTATAAACTTGAGAGGCAGTCTGTCTCGCTGATTGGTATTGGTTATGAACCGCTTGGTTTCAGGGAGCATTCATTAATACAAGGATCCTTATGAAGCTGCTGTTAGGTTTGTTTTGATCCGAATGTGTCAAAGAGCTGACATAATCTTGATGTGGCCTTCATGAATTGCATAGTTGAGAAAATCGTCAGTCAGTGAAATTAGATTTTTACCATGATGGCAATATTGTCATCGTTGTTATGAAAATGTTGTGATAAAATTAACCGATTTCCGATTTCTTTTGCATGTGATAATCCCGTGAGCCTCTCCTGCTTCGAGTGGATGGAGTCTAGTCTGCTAGTTCGTTGCTGTGGTGTCCGCGAGCGCGACACTTGGATTCTACTGCGCGCCGGATTTCAGCATGAACATACACGAGGCACTATGCACAGAGATGTTAAGAGACGCCTGAATGATAAACATGGTGAGATCAATCCAATTTTATTGTGGCTTGTCATTGTACATTGTACTGTTTGACTGACTTGTTGGCCTAGTGGTCGCAAGCGTGACTGCTATACACGAGGTCTTGGGTTCGATTCCCGGGTCGGGACGAAATCGCTTTGTGAGTTTTAGAAACTTTCACAAAGCAGCCCTTAGTCTGGATATTGGTGATTGATTCACTCGTGCATCAGAGAGCACGTAAATGTGTGTATGCTTGTGTGTTGCGCTTCAATCACAGGGTTGATTGACTGTTAAGTTGGAAGTCACAGAGATGACTGCCGTTGAACACTTGTCACAGGGATGGCTGAAGTGTGTATCTTATGTTTGGTCACAGGGATTACCTGGTTTCTGTTTATCAATCAAAACCTCGAATTAGAATATTTCAGTTTTTGCGTCATTTGATTGAATTGTGCATCAGACGATAGATTTTTGGTAAAGTGTTACGTTCACCTACTCTGTAATTTCTTTGCGCTAAGTTGTACCAATGATGGAGACCGGGGTGACTTGGAAAAGACCCGTTGGCCTGTGTGATGGCATCGGGGTGACCAAGAAGAGACCTGTGTAAAGTCTGCGGTAGTGTTGTTTTTATTGTGTTAAGCTGTACCTATGATGGGTATCGGGGTGACCTGGAAGAGACTCCTGTGTGACGGCATCGGGGTGACCAGGAAGAGACCCGTATACATCTGTGTTACAGTTGGTGTCATGTCACTGTGGTTGTGGTCCCTAGGAGGCCAGGATGGGCTGATTGCTCGGCTAAGAGACACAACGGTCATGTGAAGCCTAGCGATTTAGTAATTTACAAGTTGAGTCTGATTAGCAATTCGATCTTTGTTTGATTACGTGCTTAGCTTTTAAGGTAGGTATCTAGTTTCTTCATTTAAATAGTGATTGCTATTCTTTAAATCTGTAACATGTGTGTAGGTCTTACTATCTTACGAAACGAGAAGGTTTGTTGCTGGCCCATATGTTGTCAATATTTGATGCCTAAGCACTTTCTATTTCTGGCTTAACAGATATCATCTAAGGTGAACCGAGCCTGGAGAACAGGACGAGGTCTACTAGTCAAGCGGCGGGCGAGGTGCACTGCAGTTGCTGTTTGCAGCGTCGTCCTCCCCCAGATTCGTCGTGGAGGCCGTATGAGTTGCGACAGGCCAGGACATCGCATGTCATCGCACAAGGTGAAAGCATTCTATTGCATTGAAAATGTTTAGATTGATCAGACAAAATTAGATCCGAAATTCAAAGGTCCATTTAGAGTAATCGAAGTTTTGGAAGGTGATCGTTACACATTAAAAACTTTGAATTGTAAAAGTACTTATAAAATTTGCTCACGATAGATTAGGAAAATGCCAGAAGGTCATGTACCAGTCGAGATAGATGTAGTGGATTATCGTGTTGATAATGATAATGATCAAGTTTAGAAGGTTTGAGTAAATTAAGCTAACGGCCGTAATGTGTTCGACCGTACCAGTAGTTATTTCGTAGTCGTAGCCCGGTAGAAATCGGTATCTCTTGAGGCAACTCGAGTAGTCCGTGGGTGCGCGGTGTGCCTTTAACTCTGGCGGAGGTCGTGGTCTATGGAGACCGTAGCGTGTAAGCGCAGGGGTGGTGTACACGGGCAGTCCACTCGATGGACGTGCGTACTAAGTTTTGTGCGAGAGCAATGTGATTGCTCTTCGGCTGGATAGCCGTGGCGTTAGTTTTTTTTACTTGGAGTTTTCTGTAAGCTTGGAGTATATTTACAGTTTTGGTTATGATGACGATGGTACATGGCTTTGGTATGTGTGTGTTGTGATTTAGCAGTTAAAACATTGATGACTTAGATTATTGTAAGGTTCATGAAGTGTAGAGCGTAGAGTATTTTTACTTTCCCCGTTGTGTAGTTTAATTGGAATGAGACAAGTTACTGTTGTGGTCAGGAGTGGAGAAGTTATAATCTGGTTTTATACGAAAACCATTTTTTTTTATATATCGACGGCTCCTACGTACATAAGGTCAAGTGAAAAACCGAGGTTTACAGGAGAGCGTAATTTGTGTACAAAACGCTCTAGAAATAATTCTATGACCAATAATAAATATTTTCTTTCTATAATATTTTAACAGTTTTAAGAGCTTTATACTGGTATTCACACATATTTTATTTTTTTACGTTTTCTTGGAAAAACTGATAGATGACCGTTTCTACGCCGATAATAAAGTAGGAGTATGTCAGTCATGTCTATGATACCTTTTTATACGCGGGAAACAAAAAAACAGTGTCTGATATAGAATTTAAATAAAATGTTTTATAAAAATGTAGGATTATGTTACTATTTTTAACTCTATACGTTAAACATCCTGAAATCGTCAGCCATGCATATAAAAAGTACTTCAATGAAGACATATCACTTTATACGTTGTCTTAGTCATTCGGGGTAGGATTATAGTTCTTGTAACGTAAACAAAGACAAGTCTTTAAATAAAAATGATCAGGCTTGTGTTTTATTAATTAGGTAAACAAGGTTTATAAATTCAACATTTATTATTAAAAAAATAATTTTCTTAGCATCTAAATAATAGGTACTTATAGTCTCACTGAAGTAGGAACTAAACATAAAAAATCACGGTTGTCTAATATTAATAGTAATTAACCATTTTAATTTTAAGCATGTGCTAGTATAATCATCTGTCTAGCAATGCAATTGGTACCTAGTGTTTAATAATCATCACAGTTTTATTAAGTAGGTACCTCAGCTTAATTAAACTACTTATCGACTTAATTAGTAAACTTTAATAGAGGTAATAATATCCCAGCATTTTTTGAATATGTGCCTCATCTTTAACACCTAATTGATAGCATTTAACCATCATCACAGCTTTATTCAGACTGATTCATTTTAATACTAATAAAGTGCCCTTAGTAGTTAAATAACAAAACAAAATGTATAAAAAAGTAAAAATAAAGGGTATAATTTAGGCGATCACCAAAAATATTTTTAAGACTCTAAGCTGAGGCACCAAATAAAATAAACAACTCCAAAAAAAATAAATTGACTTTATTAAAAGGGCACTAAAGTATATAATATTATGATCCAAAAAAAATAAAATAACATCAGAAAAATCGCAAATCTCGCACAAATATTATTTTTGGTTCCCAAAATGGATTAATGGTCACCAAATTCTATCCAACTAAAAGATTAAGGCTTGTGTTTAAACACCACCCAAAAAAGTACCTATTTTACTACCAAACAAATTCTAAACGGTTACCAAAATGGATAAATGGTCACCAAATAACGTTTCCAAAAATATTATTAGATAAAACCATTTTTTCGTATTATTGACTACTAAAAAAATATATGGACGCCTTTAAAATACACTTTAGACCAAATATTATATATTGTCACTACTTACGTCGCTTATTTATTGTTATATGAAGCCGAAAATTCATTTAACAATAAATAAGCGACGTACGTTTGGGAACCCCAGTATATTAATAGGTATTTGGGAAATATTCTAGCGATTGTTAGCTTTTTTAGTCTAACAAAAATGACCAAATTAGGAGTCATGGTGTGACATAATTGGTAACATCTAAGCAGTGACAATATATAATATTTGGTCTAAAGTGTATTTTAAAGGCGTCCATATATTTTTTTAGTAGTCAATAATACGAAAAAATGGTTTTACCTAATAATATTTTTGGAAACGTTATTTGGTGACCATTTATCCATTTTGGTAACCGTTTAGAATTTTTTTGGTAGTAAAATAGGTACTTTTTTGGGTGGTGTTTAAACACAAGCCAAAAATAAATTTAACAATCTTCTTCGTCATTGACCTGTTCTCCCTCACTGTGGTTAAGGTTTTTATAGAAGTCATGATACTTTGGAATAATCAACGTATCGCATAAACTAATCAAGTCTTTATATTTAACTTCAGTGATAGGAATAGGATTATTGTACACCTTCTCTAGAATTAGTTCTTGTTCCTTCTTTTTCCTCCCTCTAGTCAATTTCAAATTATTGCTACAGTTAAGTTTTCTATAATTGTCTTCAGAAAAGTCGTACTTAAATTCTATTATGTCTGGATTATTCCCTTGCACTTCTCTTACTTTATTCCAAGAAATGTTCTCTGAATTTGTATCTTTTGTCCAGTTTTTAGTATGCAGCCAAGCTTTAAAATCCAAGACTAAGTCTTGACCTACTTCTACAACTGTATACGGTGGACTATTCTGTTTAGCCCAACGAACTAGTGTGTACCATTCATCTGGTGTGTAAATTAGTTTATTTTTTGCTTCTCGCTCTATTAGTGCGTGAACGCTATCAGCCTCATTTTGGGTGTGGCCTTTTTCGAGGAATAGATGGGACACATTTATCTTAAATCTATCGCTTGCATATAAATACATAAAAAAAACAATGTGATTGCGGTTCTGACCAGCACAGTTGTCTGACCAGAATCTAAAATCTGTGACTCCAGTTTTAACCTTGTTGTCAACGAAAGAAAACAAACAACTAGCCACTTCATTGGCGCCACGTTTAGCTATTGTTTCATCCCACATGTAACAAGTAGCTACCTTTAATCCGGCGTCAAAAACTGTGAAATTATATACAGACAATTTTCTTTTATAATACAACACACTAATTTCGCCATGTGGAGTGTTATTTATTTTTTGGAAGTCAAACATCGCTGTGCAAATATCGGAAGGATTCGATTGAGCTTCAATTTTATCAACATTTTTCAATTCCCTGGCAAGTTTTTTGTTATCAATGTGTGTTTTATGTTTCACTTTATCATCATAAGTTGGCGAGGTATTGTTTTTCATTGCATGGCACAAATCGCATTGGTCTTTTTTGGGTAAGTGAAAAGCTATATTTAGTTCTTTGTTAACAATATCTTTGTACTGTCTTACAGAAGTAGCTAAATTTTCAGTTATATTCAGTTCTTTACACCATACAGTATATAGGTCGTACATTTTTTTAAAAGTTAATTAACAATCTAAATACTGTTTGTTTGAATCTTTGCGAATATAATGACTTTCTACGGGCGCAAAACTTTTAACATGTTGAATTACACTTTCTTTCATTGGTGCATTTATAACAGTTGGATGATTTGAATGAAATCCTCTCATATCTTTAATACAAATACCGGTATTTTTATCATGCTTGTCGATGGCAGATTGTATAAAAGTGTTACTTATGGAAAATGTATTTTTAAACATAGTTTTGCATACCATAATCTTTTCTTTATGACCATTACCAGATAAAAGCGGCAAAAAATACTTAAAAACATTTAACCTCTTGGAATCCTGTGTCCATTGTTTTTTTCTTATCACTGTTGTGAATGGTCACCTAGATTCCAAAAGGTTTTAAATATATTTTGGCGAGATAGAATGTCAAACTTTTCAAAACATTTTAATCGACAGTTAGAAGAACATGGACCCTTTATTTGTTTTGCCATTTGTTGTTTGCCAGATCGAGATGCATGTGCTTCACCCAAATTAACGAGCACCTTCCTTTTTTCATCTAGCCAATTAGATTTGTTAGTAATTCTGTTTTTTGTTATTGCTTTTTTTACATACTGACGCTTTTTTTTTCTATGGTGCGGTGTTGATGAACCAGATATTTCGCTTGATCCTAACGGACTTGATCTTAAGAGCGTGTACGCTCGGCGCGCGATGTCAACTTTAGGTAATTCAACGCAAAAAACCGCGCAGACTAGCGTCGCGGCTGTGTGCGTGCCTATCATACTTCACGTATAGTCACACAAACCATTTTGATCCTTTCGAGTGAAATTGGTAGAACAAAAAATATATTATTTAGTAAATAGTTAATAGCGGGAAAATAAAGTGTAAGTCTATGTATGTCTAAAATATAAAAGCATGAAAATAAGTCGTTAATACTTAGGTACACTCTTTTGAAAAAAATCGGGCACCTATGAAAACCTTGGTTTTGAGGACTTTCTGTATATTACATACAATTTTCAACAGTACTAAATAGTCGACTGATGATTAATGACAATGTTAAGAGTTTCTGTATTTTAACCGATTTCAAAAAAAGAAAGGAGGAGGTTTCAATAGGCTAGTTTCCTAAAAAATAATAATTAGTCCGTCTTGTAGATTGTCCAAAATTAAGCGATACGTATTTTTTCTTTTTTAAATTGGATCAGAACTTGTTAAGATATAGCGTGTTAAAGTTGAGTGTGACGTCACAAGTTGCTACAATTTTCAGGACACTGTGACGTAAAAGGCCCCCACTCCTAATTTTTGAAGTGTATTATCTTTGTCAATAATGTTTAATTAAAAAAAGAAAAAATACGTATCCAATATTTTTTGATTATCTAAAAAGCGGACTAAATATTATTTCATTATTTCGACCCTGGACACTACCCTATTAGATTGTTTTGTGATTGTTCTCAATTTGATTGTTCTCGATTTCTCAAAGACGCCTGGACCGATTTGAAAAATTGATTGTTTATATGAATGGTCCAGTCCATCCAGACCGAAAAATTGTGGTCAAATAACAACAATTGCCGGAAAGCCAAATATTGGTGAAGAGCTTGGGTTTACCATTGCAAATAAAGTTTTAAGTTATCTATCCTATATGCTTCAAAAGTTATTCGAGATCAAAAGTCAAAATTTGGGTACATCCAAAATGAAAAAAAAAAATTATAGCTCGATTGGTAACAGACATCTGCAATAAGTGATTTCTAGCCTAAGGAGTCCGCCATATTGGATTTAGACTCGCGACACATTTTTTTTCGTTTTATTCATAGCAAGCCCTTTCATTTGATACCCATATCGTAGGAATGCATTAAAGACATTTTTTTCTCCATCTTGGGTAAACAATTGGGTCAACTTGGGTCGACTCAATCGATAAAAAAGATATGCTTCAAAATTGAGCTTTAAATAAAATAGTAATGTATCAAGATTTGTTGGTCGCGCTTGAAATGTACTCTATTCTCGGTATCCACGGCAGAGGTTATTCACCCTACGCGATGTGACGGAGCGACACGTCCTCTCTCTGTGAAGCCTTGCGGCGGTCTGGTTTGAGTTGACTCGCGTGCAGCGTTTTATAGTAGTTTTTAAATAATTTATAAAAAAATAAAAACGAGAGATTAAATTATAATATAAAGTTTATGTTTTAAAAAAAGAGTTATATTACTATAGTAAATAATTGTTATATTAAATTAAGTAAGATAGATAGGTAAAAAAAGCATTTGAAATTCACAATTTTTCACATTGTTAAAATATTTTTTTCTGAAAGATAGAGACCTAAATCAAAAAATGTTTTCAACTAACTATAGGCATGGGGATTTCGTCTATGAGTAAAAAAATAAATATGATTAGATTTGCCACTGTTTTCACATGAATTTAAGCTTCGAAATAGACGCTGAACGGGAATTTTATAAAACATCTGTTACGTTATAGGGGTTTTAAGTATTTAAACTACACAAATTGAAATTTATGTTCAATTAACTATATAGACAGTGAAATAACATAGTTATTGGATAAGTAGTTACTGAGAAACAGTGGTTTGAAAAGTACCATTTTAGGCCAAATGGCGCGCGGTTGACGTACACGCTCTTAAGGTGGCATCAGAAAGAATAGCGCTACTCTCACTCAAATAGTTAAACTCATTTTCGGGGTCCCCAAAGGTCCTGCATGGACTTGGCATTGGTGTTGTAACCAAAGATTTTTCATTATCATTTTCAGGTACTTGTCGTGGTGTTTCATTTTCACAAACAGGTGTGTCTAGAAAGCAATTTCCAATTCCATCATTCGAAATTTCCCCCACCGTGTCAATTATATATTTTAAATCACTTTGCGATAGTATATTAGCAGCTGCATGGTTTTGTTCTTCGTCACTGTGTGCTTCAACAACTTGATTTTCGTCGTTAGAAACTTCCTCAAGATCCATTAAAACACTTTTTTCGGAATAAACACGACGTGAGTCTAAAAAAAAAAAACAAGTTATACAGTCGCGCGCGCGCAACCACCCGCGTTGCATGTGTTATTTCGCGTTGTAACAATGTCAATGTTGAAATGTAACGTGTGTAATATTGTGATCGATGAGCTATTAGCTTATTTGCAGAATAAAATTTCTGTGTCAGACGAGGACACATTAGTGAAAATATGTGCATCATCTTTTTCGAGTGAGCAGATTGAAAAATCAAATAAGTTGTTAGTGGATTCGTTGCCATCTGACTTACGAAAATCTACTAGGAAAGGAAAAGGAAAGGAGAATCGTATACTGTCCGATATAATAGGCCTGTTTAAAGCAACAGATCCGGATGTACTACCAGTTTTCGTGGCAAGGGACCTAGAAAAATTACCTCCGCTGACCGTCGATCATCTGGATGTTAGCAAGCTACTAAAAGACTTGGCGCTTGTGCAGGCCGAGATCAGGACTATAAAAGGATCATACGTGACCATTGCTCATCTAGATGATTTCAAGAGAGAATGTCGAGATATTCGATTATCTCAAAATTGTTCCCAAAGTAAAAATATCAACTCAAAGTGCACTGAGGGTAGATCTGAGCCGTTACTCATACAAACGAGTGATAGTCGCTGCGATTTTAGCTGTGACGATGTCGAATATAACGGTAGCTCGCGCGCCGCCTGTGCCGGGCGAAGCGAAGGTGGGGACACTGCGTCATCCTTCTTGTTACTGATAACAAACAGGCCGATCAGCTGTTGACTGTCTCACAAGTTCGATCGTATGCGAGCGTTGTACAGTCCAATCATGTTACAAAGGACGGATGGATTAAAGTACAAAACAGAAATATACGAAATTATCGCTTAGAAGGTAAAAAAGGACAGGCGATAACAGAATCTGATAATAGTTTTAAAGCAGCCGAACGAAAATTACCGATATTTATTACAAATGTTCACAAGAGTGCATCGGAAACAGATATTGTCAATTACATTGAAAAGAAAACTCAAGAAAGAGTATCTTTAGAGAAAATATCTATCAAACGCCAATGTGAATACAATGCTTACAAATTTTTTGTATCTGTAAACAAATTACCGCTATACTTAGATGCAAACATATGGCCACAAGATATTGTTTTTAGAAAATTTGTTAATTTTAGGCCGAAACAACAATATAACGTTGCCGATAAGTCATGTGAAACAATTTTAAATAAAGATGGATGACCGAATATGCAATTTTGTTACTTTTAACTGTAAAAACGTTAAGCGATCTTTGGAAAATATACGGGAGCTGTGCAAAACTAGCGACCTTGTTGCTTTACAAGAGACTTGGTTACTACCAAATGAGTTGTCTTTCCTGGATACCATAAGTGATGATTTTAACTCGACAGGCGTGTCTGCAGTTGACATGTCTAAAGGTATATTATACGGTCGTCCACACGGGGGAGTCGCGCTGCTATGGAGACGGAGTGTATTCCAGCATGTGACTATTGTGCCGTGCCACAACCCGCGGATTTGTGCAATAAAAATAGTGTCGAATGATAAATGTTTCTTAGTGATTAGTGTTTATATGCCGGTTGATGTGATAACGAATTTGATGGATTTCACTGATGTTCTGAGTTCGGTAAGTGCTATCATAGAAAACTGTGGATTTGATAGTGTGTATATGTTGGGTGACTATAACGCGCACCCCACTGAAAGATTTTATCGTGAACTATTAGACTTTTGTACGGATCAAGAATGGTCTTGTGTTGACACAAATATGTTGTCTTCTGATACTTATACATTTTTGAGTGAGTCACACGGTTCTAAGCGATGGCTCGACCATTGTATTGTGACTCAAGCATCTTTACATACAGTAAAAAACGTCTATGTTTTGTATGATGTATTGTGGTCAGACCATTATCCGCTTGTTATTAGTTGTAATTTAAATAATATCTCATCAAAGACATATGCTGTAAATACATACCAAAATATAGCTGTGTGGGGCGAAAGATGTCCACAAGAAATAGAAAATACCGAAATGAATGTAATAAAAGGTTAAGACTTATAGATTTTCCTCAAGAATTTATTTCTTGTTGTGATAAAATGTGCAATAACTTATCTCATAGACCTGTTATAGATAAGCTATATAACGACATTGTACAAGCTTTGACTGAGGCCGCCAGTGTGGGTCGGAGAAGTAACAACCGTAGAAAGAAAGTTATTGTAGGGTGGAACAAGCACGTCGCCGAGGCTCACAGGCTAGCCAGGCAGAAATTTCTCTTATGGAATTGGTGCGGTAAACCCACATCGACATTCTTGCGTCACATCACACTAGGAATGATTTTCGTTCATTTTGGAAAAACACCAATAAACTGAATTACAAGCCAGGGCGGCCTGTGAGCATTGGTGGTGTATCGGAACCAAAGGAGATTGCTAATCTGTTCAGAGATTATTTTTATGTCAAATCGCCGTTAGGACCATCTGTAGTGGGGCCTGATATTGAGGTCGACGTGGAACCTGAGATAAAATTCAATGCCAAGGAAATTGCCCACATGATAAGTTCTATGACGAGGGGTAAATCTCCGGGCCACGATGGCCTCAGTATTGAACATCTTCGGTATGGGGGTCCTCACGTGCCTAGGGTCCTGGCCTTGTTATATTCTTTATGTATATCTCATAGTTATATACCTTCGGATATGTTGCATACATTAGTAGTGCCGGTGGTTAAAAATAAGACTGGAGATCTCTCAGACAGAAATAACTACAGGCCTATATCCTTGGCAACCATCATCTCCAAGGTGTTGGATGGAATGCTTAATACACAGCTAAATAAATACATCCAGCTGCATGATAATCAGTTTGGTTTCCGCCCTGGATTATCAACCGATAGTGCGATACTGTGTATGAAGCATGCTATCAATTACTACACTAAACGGAAAACTTCTGTCTATTGTTGTTTCCTTGACCTTTCAAAAGCTTTTGACCTGGTTTCCTATGATATTTTATGGCAAAAGTTGGAAAAGTCTCAAGTACCAAAGTCAGCTATCAATATCCTTAAATATTGGTACGGTGGCCAGGTCAATAGCGTGCGATGGGCAGGCGTGCAGTTGGATGCGTATGGGTTGGAATGTGGGGTTCGTCAAGGTGGTTTAACATCTCCTACACTTTTCATCCTTTACGTTAATGACCTCATTGATAAACTCAGCAGCGTCAAAGTGGGTTGTCATATTGACGGAGTATGTTTTAACAATATCAGTTATGCGGATGACATGGCGCTGCTGAGTGCCTCGCCTTGCGGTCTTAGAAAGCTTATAGGCATTTGTGAAAATTATGCTCAGAGTCACGGTTTGACTTACAATGTTAAAAAGAGCGAAATCATGGTTTTTGAGACTAGGGGTAAAAACCATAATTTGATACCACACCTGCTACTCAATGGGTACCCATTAAAAAGGGTATTCCGTTTCAAATACTTAGGGCACGTGCTTACCCCCGAGCTTAGGGACGATGAAGACGTGGAACGGGAGCGGAGGGCGTTGTCGGTGAGAGCGAACATGCTGGCCCGCAGGTTTGCAAAATGCTCAAAAGCAGTAAAAATCACTCTTTTCAGAGCTTATTGCACATCTTTTTATACGAGCAGCCTGTGGGCTAGATATACTCAAAAAACATACAGCTCCATCCGTGTCCAATTCAACAACGCGTTCAGGGTGCTGTTGGGGCTACCTCGCTTTTGTAGTGCCTCTGGAATGTTTGCGGAGGCGAATGTAAATTGTTTTTTCGCTACAATGCGTAAGCGTTGTGCCTCCTTAGTGCGTAGAGTGCGGGCCAGCTCCAACAGCATGTTGGCCGTGATTGCAGACAGACTGGACTGTCCTTACCTGAGCCATTGCTGTAAAGTCTCGCATGGGGTTGAGCAGCGATGACTCGGGTTTATAATATGTTGAGTGTGATATTGTGTTCCTAGGATATATAACTACTAACATAGGGTAAGAATTTTGTATTACTAACAAATTTGAGTCTTGTTACTTGAATAAATGAAGTTTAATATATATACTTACAGTACGGCCAGCGGATCTTGGCGAGTCTGAAATAAGGCTAGGTGTGAACATAAATGCCAATATCAGTAGTTATTACTATTAACCACTGTTTTGAGCATTTATTTTTTAAAATTCTATATTTTTTTACGAGTGCACAAGCGCTAAAGTCCGCAGAGCATAACTTCAGACTCGCCAAGATCCGCGGGCCGTACTGTACATCGAGGAACGCAAATCTCTTCTCTAAAAATATATATTAAACAGTGCGTAAGTATCCGTAAATAATAACAAATCCACAAAAATATTAAGAGTTACGCGTAAAAACAAACATGTAGGACATAACTTCATTTACTTTGATAGCAATAAGAAGTTGTTTTCTTTGTAACTATCATTTAGGAAATCATATTTGAAAGAAGCATACAATTTATTATTGTCATTTGTGAAACAAAAATGTCGCAATTACTAAGTCATAGTATAAGCGGACATGTCTGATATGACCGCTTCTACTTGATAATCTGCCGTTCTAGGTTATAAAAACAACAAAAAGAATAATTATTATTACAATGGTTTTGGGTGTATTAAGCGTTTAATGTATATTAATTTTGATAACTACTTACCCTCCTTAGCTTTATCGATATAATTAATTAAATCTTGTGGTTCAGAAACGCATAAAACATTATTTCTGGAGTTCGCAATATCCACCAATAACTTTGATCTGCTATTATTCATGTTTTATAGTATTGTTGGAGATAATATGAGTACTTAAAACTAAATAACACACCACTAAATCTAAACTGTATCAAAACATAATTATTATTTCACCACACGAACAAGAATCGACCTGTCTCGTTCGAGGAACTCCCGTAAATGGCGTTAAGTCTTACAAGACCGTGTTCGCAACGATTGGCGCGCAGTTTAAAACACCGTACAAAAGGATACGTATAGATGTCCGCATCTACGGCACTTATTCGTTATATTTATTATACTTGATCTCTTATACAATTTATAAAACAAGGCAAATAAATAAAATTAAAAAAAAATCGTATATCAGTATGTGCGCCCAGACAATCTTAAGCCAATTATACAATAAAAAAAATGCCATTTTCGACATGTCTTTATATACGTAGGGACCGTCGATATGTCGGAGACTGTCAATAATACGGACACTAAACGTCACGCAAGCGCGCCCTCTAGCGGCGTTTCCGGTGAAACACCATTTTGGCGCGCTTGGCAGAAAGGTGGCGGTTAGCGTGGCGTCCGCGGAGCGCAGTCTTGGCTCAGTCTTGGTCGAGGCTTCGTCGAGTCTTTGTGGAGTTGTCGCGTTACTGCCTTTCTTTACCTGTAGTGTACCTGGTGTTAGTGCCTAGCGTTGTAGTATCTAAACTAATTGTAGTGTCTTATGATTTTTGTATTGTAATGGTTCTTCTAACCTAACAGACGGACTTGTGTTGCTGGGGAGTTTGTTCCGCCACTTCTTCTCCCCAGCCAAAACACATAGGAAGTGACGAAGGGCGGGCGTTTTGGGGGCTGTCTTTTGTTCTGAATAATTTGAATAAACGTTTGAGTTTTTAGTTTGTTTGAGTTTTGAGTTTCTTTGAGTTATCTCTTTGCTTGATTACCCTAACTGATGTCGGACGATAGTGCCATCCTGATGACGTCTCCGACATCAGAAGTGGGATGCAATCCGAATGCCCACATGCGTTTCGAATTCGCCATGCGAAGATAAATTTCTACCCACTAACAAAAAAAAATGTAACGTCGATAATTGAAATGGAGTTTTTAAAAGGAGATTTATTAAGATTTTCAGCGAAGGTACAAGTATGGTAACCACGGTTATGGTAATGGTATCGTTTTCCATTGTTACATGTCAAGCTAGTTATTGAGGGTATGCTAGAAAATTAACCGAATTTGTTTTTTTTTCATGTTTCAACAATGACGGTCGTTATTGTGCAATCTGGCGACAAAATTACTGCGGAGCATCCCAGCCGCCTGCCAGGAGCCCAACGTGTCATCGTGAGTTCGGAGTGTTGGTGCTCGTGCATCTCCGTGGCTGGCTTCACGTTCGCGAAAGTCGCTGTACTGCGCGCTATAGCGATGTGCGCATCGGCACGCACGTTGAGTGGAAACCCGGTGAGACCGATACATTTTTGGTTTATTTTTGAGGTTATTTGTCATGACATTTATAAACTTGAGAGGCAGTGTCGAGTCTCGCTGATTAGTGTTGGTTATGAACTGCCTGGGTTCAGGGAGCATCTATTGCCACAAGCTTCCTTATAAAGCTGCTGTAAGGTTTGTTTTGATCCGAATGTGTCAAAGAGCTGACATAATGTTGACGTGACAGTGAAATTAGATTTCTGCCATGATGGCAATATTGTCATCGTTGTTATGAAAATGTTGTGATAAAATTAACCGATTTCCGATTTCCTTTGCATGTGATAATCCCGTGAGCCTCTCCTGCTTCGAGTGAAAGGAGTCTAGTCTGCTAGTTCGTCGCTGTGGTGTCCGCGAGTGCGACGCCTGGCTTCTACGGCGCGCCGGATTTCAGCCTGAACATACACGAGACGCTATGCACAGAGATTTTAAGAGATGCCTGAATGATAAACCTGGTGAGATCAATCAAATTTTATTGTGGCTTGTCATTGTACATTGTACTGTTTGACTGACTCGTTGGCCAAGTGGTCAGGTACCAAATGAAGTTAATGAGGATGAGTCAAATTGTGAGATGTAATCTGTTCCAAGCTAGATGCTCCAGTCGCAGACCGGGTCAAGTGTGACCGTATGTGTTGACCGCACCAGTAGTGTCATTGTAGCCGTAGTTCGTTGAAATCGGTATGTACGCTTAGCCTCTGGGTAGTACACCGTGAGCTCGCGGTATTGCAGTGAACACTGGCGGGGGTCGGGTCTAAACGGGTAGACCGTAGAGTCATGAGAAGACTCGGTGATCCTGGTAGATGGATTGCATAAGCATGAGTTGCTGGGCTAGCAGAGCCGTATATGTCTAATTGGTGTGTGTGCTTGATACAGATTACCTAAAAGTTTGTTGTGTTACGATACTGGCCTTTGTTACCTGATCGATTGGGTTTTACATGAACTGAACTGGTATTTGATTGATTTTTAGAAATAATATAGAGCCGGTACTCAATTCTATGTCTTTATGATGAGATGTAATTTTGTGTAGACATAATTAATGTTAAGGTCAGGATCGACCGAACGATAAATACTGCGCTTGGTTTTCTTGTTTCAGACTAACACACGAGGACGTGTGTCCTGTCAGAATGGCCGTGTCGGAGACTGTCAATAGTACGGACACTAAACGTCACGCAAGCGCGCCCTCTAGCGGCGTTTCCGGTGAAACAACATTTTGGCGCGCTTGGCAGAGTGGTGGTGGTCAGCGTGGCGTCCGCGGAGCGCAGTCTTGGCTCAGTCTTGGTCGAGGCTTCGTCGAGTCTTCGTGGAGTTGTCGCGTTACTGCCTTTCTTTACCTGTAGTGTACCTGGTGTTATTGCCTAGCGTTGTAGTATCAGGCCTCTGTCACTCGACGTACTTGCGCGTGTCAGATTATGGTATATTTCTTGATTTTAACTATCTCTGTAAACGAACTTTAAATGACAAATTATTGAATATTTTTACTGTCTCTGTAAACGCACATGAAAATGAGGGTACCTTTATGTAATTGTTTTATGTTCATTAAATTTTATATCTAAAATCTTACATGTTTAATCTATATCTATCTATACATATAATAAATCTGTAAAAAAACTGTGTCTGTACATTGAATATATTTAAAAAATAATAATTGGGTGGGGTTTAGAAACAGTAATGGAGCACAAATCCAAAAAAAAAATTCTGTCTGTATGTCTGTATGTCTGTATGTCTGTTTGTTTGTACACGCTAATCTTCGGAACTACTGAACCGATTTCAATGATTTTTTCTTTGTTGTGTCAGTATTAAGCCTGGTCAACATATAGGCTATAATTTATCTTCGAAACTTGAAGACCTGATGCAGAACACCAACAGACCAACAAAACTATAAGAGATACAAAAATGGTGCCATGGCAAAAATTGTTTCATATGATGAGCATTTTCAGCTGAGATAATAAATTTTAAGATCTGGAACACCTGATGTGGAACCCCAAGAGCCCAGCTTCTCTGTACCATACACAGGTATGACGTTTTAGCAAAAGTTGTTCAATTTGATAAGCACTTTCTATTGAATTATACAAATTGAAGATCTAAAACACCTGATGTGGAACTCCAGGAGCCCAGCTAGACAATAGCATATAAAGATATGACGTTTTAGCAAAAGTGGTTCAACTTGATAAGCACTCTCCATTGACGTATATACATCGAAGATCTGGAACACCTGATGTGGAACTTCAAGAGCAATAATACACTTGAAATGTATAGAAATGAATGTTATGAAATAGGTGGTATGGTGAATCAAAAAAGTAATTAGTCCGTCTTTTAGATAATCCTAAAATAATGGACACGTATTTTTTCTTTTCTCCTTCTCACAAACAAATAATAACGAAGATATAACTTGAATTTTGTGTTAAGTCACTGCTTAGTAGGTACAAATTTTACATACCTAGACGTGGCGTCACGAGCCCCCACTCTCCGAATTTGTTGCGTTATATCTCATTATTATTTTGTATGTCTCTTCCAGACCTCGGGACTACAGAGTTCCGAATTTTTGGGAGGCAAACGTGGGGCCGAAGCCAACACTCTGAAGCCCTTTTGAGACACCTTTAGTGAAATGGTGAAACAAAACCGACGATTATTCCTTTATACACTATAGAAATGAACCCGAGGACAATCCCCGGTGGACGTCGTTAAAAAAAAGACAATCCCCGGTTCTGTGCTATACCATTGCTAATTGTTGATGAAAACTACTTGGGATATGAGCGGCTGAAGTGTGAGGATACCTCGGCGGATTTTAAACGCAGATTACGCGCTCCCTGTGGGTCACTTACCACGAGGCACCTATCCTCCGAGCAGGGCTACTAACCCTGCTCTAGCGACTCCACTCTGGACGGCCAAGCCAAGCCAGAGGCGTGAGACCTACCCCCGTCATGGTTCACTCCGACCGGCCGGAGATGGGGGACAGTATACCCTCCCTGGAGAACTCAGTATATATAGCCCACCGGGGTCGCTACTCCCCGTCATCAGCCTCAGATATCCTGCGGTGCTTATATCTCATTATTATTGTCGTTATTATCTCAATTATGTTAGAGTCGACTTCCAGTCACGATGCAACTGAGTACCAGTGTTTTACAAGGAGCGACTGCCTATCTGAGCTCCACAACCCAGTTACCCGCTCAACCCAATACCCCTTGGTAAAACTGGTCAGACTTACTGGCATCTGACTACCCATAACGACTGCCAAGAATGTTTAATGACAGCCGGAACCTACAGTTTAAGGATACCAATGACCGTTATTTGGAGGCATCCCCTCCAAATAACGGTCATTCGTCAAAAGTCGTGGTGGCCTAGTGGGCAAAGAACCAACCTCTCGAGTATGAGGGCGCGGGTTCGATTCCAGGTCAGGCAAGTACCAATGCAACTTTTCTAAGTTTGTATGTACTTTCTAAGTATATTTTAGACGCCAATGACTGTGTTTCGGATGGCACGTTAAACTGTAGGTCCCGGCTGTCATTGAACATCCTTGGCAGTCGTTACGGGTAGTCAGAAGCCAGTAAGTCTGACACCAGTCTAACTAAGGGGTATCGGGTTGCCCGGGTAACTGGGTTGAGGAGGTCAGATAGGCAGTCGCTTCTTGTAAAGCACTGGTACTCAGCTGAATCCGGTTAGACTGGAAGCCGACCCCAACATAGTTTGGGAAAAGGCTCGGAGGATGAGGATGATCCCCTCCAAATAACGGTCATTGGTATCCAAAATATACGTAGAAAGTACATACGAACTTAGAAAAGTTGCATTGGCAGGTACTTGCCAGACCTGGAATCAAAGACGTACGCTCAAACTTGAGAGATTGGTTCTCTACCCACTAAACCACCACGACTTCCACTAAGTCATCACGACTTTGTTATCTCAGTAACATTTAATGTTTTTTAACGTATTAATACGTGTAATATTTTTGCCACACACAACTTAAATGCGGACTAATTAGAATCACTACTTTTATCCCTATCTTTTGCGGTTCAGTTCTCAGCGTTTTGTTTAGTCTGCTGTGCTTTTGCCGTTGAAGTACAAAAATTAAATATATGAAACGTTTCTAATGGCTATGCGTATTCCGTTGTTTTCAAGTCAACGGGCCCTAAAAATTCAATATCAGACAGTTCAGATCTTTGATTTTGCTGACCCCGTAGTCGCTGGCATAAGGGACTTTATCCGCGTACGAAGTCGCGGGCAGAAGCTAGTTATTGAATATTTTTACTGTCTCTGTAAACGCACATGAAAATGAGGGTACCTTTATGTAATTGTTTTATGTTCATTAAATTTTATATCTAAAATCTTACATGTTTAATGATAAAATAAATATTAAAATTATCGTTATAAGTTTTAAATAGAAGGATCCTTCTCCGCGTGAGAGGAGGCCTGTGCCCAGCAGTGGGACGTAAAAAGGCTGTAACTGTAAGTTTTAAATAACATTTGGTGTGTTTAAATTAGTTTATTTCAATTGTGAATTTAGTTATTTGTGTATAAAGCTTACTTGTCTGTGATTGGTCAATTGTGGCGGGATAGTATGACTGTTCGAAATAATGTTTTAAAATAGTCGTGGCACTTTTCTGGTGGACGTTGAGGTTTGACAACTCACGAAAGTTAAGTATTCTTCCTGATTTATACTTTCTTACTATGATGTGATTATTGTGATTTTTATTGTAATTGTTGTTTTATGTATTACTAGCTTCTGCCCGCGACTTCGTACGCGGATCCTGTCCCTTATGCCAGCGACTACGGGGTCAGCAAAATCAAAGATCTGAATAGTCTGATATTGAATTTTAAGGGCCCGTTGACTTGAAAACAACGGAATACGCATAACCATTAGAAACGTTCCATATATTTAATTTTTGTACTTTAACGGCAAAAGCACAGCAGACTAAACAAAACGCTGAGAATTGAACCGCAATAGACGTGACCATAGGGATAAAAGTAGTGATTTTAATTAGTACGCATTTAAGTTGAGTGTGGCAGAAATATTACACGTATTATTACGTAAAAAAACATTAAATAGATGACAAAGTCGTGGTGACTTAGTGGAAGTTGTGGTGGTTTAGTGGGTAGAGAACCAATCTCTCAAGTATGAGCGTCTTTGATTCCAGGTCTGGCAAGTACCTGCCAATGCAACTTTCTAAGTTCGTATGTACTTTCTACGTATATTTTGGATACCAATGACCTTTATTTGGAGGGGAAGTTAAACTGTAGGTTCCGGCTGACATTGAAGATTCTTGGCAGTCGTTATGGGTAGTCTGAAGCCAGTAAGTCTGACCAGTTTTACCAAGGGGTGTTGGGTTGAGCGGATAACCGGGTTGTGGAGGTCAGCTGGGCAGTCGCTCCTTGTAAAACACTGGTACTCAGTTGCATCGTGACTGGAAGTCGACCCTAACATAATTGGGACAAAGGCTCTTGAGATAATAACGACAATAATAATGAGATATAAGCACTGCAGGACATCTGAGGCTGATGACGGGGAGTAGCGACCCCGCGGGGCTATATATACTGAGTTCTCCAGGGAGAACAGGGAGTATACTGTCCCCCATCTCCGGCCGGTCGAAGTGAACCATGACGGGGGTAGGTCTCACGCCTCTGGCTTGGCTTGGCCGTCCAGAATGGAGTCGCTAGAGCAGGATTAGTAGCCCTGCTTGGAAGGTAGGTGCCTCATGGTAAGTGACCCACAGGGAGCGCGTAATCTGCGTTTAAAGTCCGCCGAGGTATCCTCGCCCTTCAGCCGCTCATGTCCCTGTTGCCCTCTTGTTGCTATTCAGTGACTGATTCCCGGGGGCCCAGTAAGTGAGGTGCCGAGTCTCCACCTGCCATTTTTATACGTCTTCGATGTTTATACGTCAATAGAGAGTGCTTATCAGATTGAACCACTTTTGCTAGAACCTCATATCTTCATATGTTAAAGTCTAGCTGGGCTCCTGGAGTTCCACATCAGGCGTTTTACATCTTCAATTTTTATAAGTCAACAGAGAGTGCTTATCAGATTGAACAACTTTTGCTAAAACGTCATACCTCTATATGCTATAGTCTAGCTGGGCCCCTGGAGTTCCACATCAGGTGTTTTAGATCTTCAATTTGTATAAGTCAATAGGAAGTGCTTATCAAATTGAACAACTTTTGCTAAAACGTCATACCCGTATATGGTACAGAGAAGCTGGGCTCTTGGGGTTCCACATCAGGTGTTCCAGATCTTAAAATTTATTATCTCAGCTGAAAATGCTCATCACATGAAACAATTTTTGCCATGGCACCATTTTTGTATCTCTTATAGTTTTGTCGGTCTGTTGGAGTTCTGCATCAGGTCTTCAAGTTTCGAAGATAAATTATAGCCTATATGTTGACCCGGCTTAATACTGATACAACAAAGAAAAAATCATTGAAATCCGTTCAGTAGTTCCGAAGATTAGCGTGTACAAACAAACAGACATACAGACATACAGACATACAGACATACAGACAAACAGACAGAATTTTTTTTTTGGATTCGTGCTCCATTACTGTTTCTAAACCCCACCCAATTTTTTTTTTTTAATATATTCAATGTACAGACACAGTTTTTTTACAGATTTATTATATGTATAGATTGTGCTGATGTTTAAAATGTATAGTAATCTATCGCTTTACATGTCTATAAGATATATTTATGCTGTACTTGTGTACTTACCTTGGGTACCGTATGGAATTATTTCTTTATGATTTATATGATTTATGTTCCAATAGTTTATAACCATACAGACAGAATTGTGTTGCTGGGGAGTTTGTTCCACCACTTCTTCTTCCCAGCAAAAACACATAGGAAGTGGTGAAGGGTGGGCGTTTTGGGGGCTGTCTATTGTAAAATCCTGACGTTCTAAAAGTGCTGTTTTGCAGCCAAGTTTGAATAAATGATTTTTCATTTCGATTTGATTTGATCATAGAAAATGTTTTATTTATTTTTTTATACCTTTATGTTTATTCATTGCTTCCTACACTTATTCTTGGGATTTCAATAAATAAATAATACATTAAATTGCTCTATTATGTATCAAAATCTAACACGCGCGATAAATGCCTACCGCTCGCTGGGTTACCGGTAACCCCACGCGGCTCAGGGCTTTCAATAGTCACACGCGCCGCGCGCGTTCCAATATTATTATTCTTATTTCGTGGCATGTTATGCTGTTGGTTTATATTAGTTTTTTTAAGCTACCTAACAAACTGATGGATTATTTTGAGTTGTATTGGTTTATATGCGACTATTGTAAGATTTAGAAACATTTTATATTTATGACCTTATCTAGTAATTCTATTTTTTTTTAATAAATTAATACTTATCTACTTTATGATTTTAACAACAGAGATCATTAGGTACTGTGGGTGATTTAAATGATGAAGAAACCGTTGGTTTTACAAACGTTTATTATATCCCACAGTCACAAGCTTTACAGTCACAAATAGCACAGGCGGATAGTGAAGACAGTAAGTATTCGAAAGATGATAGCAGAAGCAGATACAGATAGAAGAAGGAACGCGAAACTAAGGAAATATGAGAAATGGTAGCGGATTTGCGCAAGTAAAATTGAGCGTGCATTCGCCGTCGGAGTTAGCTAGGCACTGGTGACTGCGACCGAGCGATAGCGGGTTGGCGGCGCATGCGACGTCCGGGGTGTGCGCGGGAGCAGGCGGCGAGGCAAACAACCGATGCGCTTGATTAGAGTGCACACCTTTATGCGACCAATGCATGTGCGTCCTTTGATCTCGGGTGTTGCCACAGTACTCCCCCGCTGAGACCGCTACTGCGGGCGATAAAAATCTGGAAAATGAACACGTCGTCCACTTCGAGTCCTCTTTTCTGTCTCCAGGTTGGCCTCAGAATCAGATTCTCTGGGATGTGACTCAGACGATGGCGATGCAGTATCATCTTCTTCGCGAGCAAGGTATGCAGGTTTCAGTCTGTCAACGCTAACCGTCATTTCTTTCCCACACACATCAAGCTTGTAGTACTTTGGGTGGCGTTCTAGTACTCTGTAAGGGCCAGCATATGGTGGTTCAAGCGGTCTTCGGACAAAATCCTGCCGCAAGAACACGTGAGATGAACTATTGAGTTGTCGAGGTATGTAGAATGGACTCTTGCTGTGCCAGGAAGCAGGTTTTGGAGTCAGCTTACCCATGTGGCTTCGTAAGCGTGTCGCGAGATCAGTAACATCAGCTGTGTCTTGCTCGCTGGCAGGTGCAATGAACTGGCCTGGCAACCGGAGCGGTTCCCCGTAGACCAACTCTGCTGGTGACGCCTGGATATCCGCCTTCCATGAACTTCTGATGCCTAAAAGTACCAGTGGAAGTACCTCTGTCCAATGCGTCGTAGAGTGACACATTATGGCTCCCTTGAGCTGTCGGTGTAGCCGCTCGACCATCCCATTTGCAGCAGGGTGGTATGCGGTCGTGCGGAAGTGTTGCGCACCAACCATTGACGCGATGGCTCTGAAGAGATGAGACTCGAACTGTCGCCCTCGGTCAGTTGTTATCTTCAAGGGACACCCGAACCTCGCGATCCAGCCAGACACAAGCGCTGTTGCACATGTGTCCGCAGTGATGTCTGCCATCGGGTACGCCTCAGGCCATCGCGTGAACCTGTCGATGACGGTGAGGCAGTACCTGAAATCATGAGAAGTTGGTAAAGGTCCGACAATGTCGAGGTGGATGTGAGCGAACCTGGACGAAGGAGATAGGAAAGGAGAGGTAGGGGCGGAAGTGTGGCGTGTTATCTTACTGCCTTGGCATTTGAGGCATTCGCGAGACCACTCCCTACAGTTTTTGCGAATCCCTGGCCACACGTACCTCTGTGAGACCAGCCGCACTGTAGTTGTTCTTCCAGGATGACTTAAGTTGTGCAGAGAGTCGAAAGCTTGTCTACGGAATTCTTGCGTGAGGTAAGGACGCGGTGTCTCAGTCGACACGTCACAGAATATTTTTGTTGAGGTCCCTGGTACGACGACTTTTTGTAACTTGAGTGACGATCCATTTCTCAATAAATGTTGCAGTTGCTCGTCAGTACTCTGTGATTGTGCAAGGGCTTGATAGTCAATACCTTGTGTGACCTCTTCGATCCTAGACAAGGTATCCGCCACCACGTTCTGACTTCCAGGAATGTACCTCACGTCAGTTGTGAACTGTGACACAAACTCCAAATGTCTGAATTGCCTAGGCGAGCAATTCTCGCTAGTTTTAACAATGGCATGTGTGAGAGGTTTATGATCAGTTATGATGTAGAAATCTCGAGCTTCAACCATATGGCGGAAATATTTAACTGCTTCATACATAGCTAAGAGTTCTCTGTCAAATGGGCTATGTTTCTTTTCTGACGGAGCTAGTTTTTTAGAGAAAAATCCTAAAGGTTCCCAGTCACCATTCTTATTTTTCTGCTGCAGAACAGCGCCAACAGCGACATTTGAAGCATCCGTTGCAATGCTTAACTCGGCTGTAGGGTCAGGATGTGCTAGTAATGTTGAATTTGACAATGATTCCTTGCAATCTTCAAATGCTTGCAGTAGCTCCTGTGTCATCTGGACTGGCTGCGAGCCTTTGACATTTGTACCCGTCAGAAGAGAATTAAGCGGTGCTTGTCGCTTTGCTGCGTCTGGTACAAAACGACGGTAAAAATTCAGCATTCCTAGAAACCTTCTCAACTCTTTCACAGTTTTCGGCACAGGGTAATCTAAGATAGCTTTTACTTTACTTTCCATGGGTCGGGTACCAGCTGCTGAGACGTTGTAACCCAGAAAATTCAGTTCAGGCTTTCCCAGAACACATTTGGACGTGTTAATGAGAACACCATACTCAGCTAGGCGCGATAGGACTTGCCGTAAATGATCCTTATGAGATTCTTCTGAAGGAGAGAAGACCAAGATGTCGTCGCAATATCCATACGTGAAGTCTCCCAGGCCATGCAGAACCTCGTCTATGAACCGCTGAAATGTCTGGGCCGCATTCCTAAGTCCAAAAGTCATGAATCCAAATTCAAAAAGTCCAAAGGGTGTTGTGATGGCAGTCTTCTTGACATCTTCTGGGTTAAGCGGAATCTGATTATATGCTTTGACCAAATCAATTGTTGAAAATATTGTACAGCCTGATAATTGGTGGGAGAAATCCTGAATATGCCTCACTGGGTACCTGTCCGGTATTGTGCGCGCATTAAGAGCCCTATAATCTCCACAGGGTCTCCAGCCATCATCCTTCTTCTTGACCATGTGTAGAGGTGAAGACCAGCAGCTTTCTGAACGTTTAGCAGTACCATTTGCTAGCATGTCATCAAACTCTTTCTTCGCAGCTTTTAAACGAATAGGATCCAACCGACGTGGCCTACAGGCAACAGGAGGGCCTGGTGTGGTGTTAATATAGTGAATAGTATTGTGCTTTACTGTACGTACCAACCCAGTGGGGCGTGTGACTTCAGGATACTCACGCAGTATACTATGATACTCAGACTCGCCAGTGACTGTCTTGATGGAGACTATGCTCTCTGGAATTATTTGTCGGGGCACAGACACAGAGAGAGATGTCTTCCCGTCTACGAGGCGCTGGTTTCTACAATCAATAAGAATATTATAATAACTCAGAAAATCAATTCCTATGATTGGTTTAGACACGTCAGCTATTATGAACCGCCACGCAAAATCTCGTCTCAAACCTAGGTCTAAGTGCAGTAATATTGGTCCGTATGTATGTATAATTGTGCCATTAGCTGCAGAGAGGGTATATTTACCTTTGCAACTGGGTGCCCTGATTGCTGAACGCGGGTAAACGCATAAATCTGACCCGGTGTCTATGAGAAACTGCATCTTAGAAGTCCGATCTGTCACAAAGAGACGGCCTGTCTGAGCTGGGCAGTCGCTGGCCGCTACTTCCGGCTGCCCCCGTCGTTTCCCGCTCTAAACTCACATGGCTCTGCACACTTCTTGGCTCTCGCACCAAAGTTATAATGATACCAGCAATGAGGGTGGTCAGGCGGTGGCTGCCGACTACGCGAGTGACTACGCTTGCGATTATGGTTTTCCTGCGACCTAGATCGGGAACGCGCCCTTGACTGCCTGTAGACATAAGATGTTAGTTTAGCGACTTCTCTAGTTAAAGCACATATTTCCTGCTGTAAGCCGTCAATGCGTGAGAATGATGCTGGTTGTACCGAAGTTGAGGCCATAGCTACTTGGTGATGCGGCATTGCTGGAGCTATTTCATGCACGCGGTCTGCTAACTCGGCTAGATCATCTAATGATAGCTTAGGCTGCGACGCAACGACAGTTTGCAAATTATGTGGCAAGCGTCCGGTCCATAAGGTCTTTAAAACGTCATCCGACACCGTTGGGCCGGCTAGGTTCCTTAAATGTCTTAAAAAATGTGATGGCTTACGGTCACCAATATCCTCGTTCAGGAACAGCTGCTGTAGCTTCTTCTCTTTCGACGCACTAAGCCGCTTGACAAGCTCACTTTTGAGTTTTTCAAATTTACCGGTCGCAGGAGGTGCCCTTAAAACATCCTTAACGTGCGCAACGTACGTAGGTTCCAGTTGTGTAACGGCATAATAAAATTTCGTCGTGTCACTGCTTATATTCGACAATACAAACTGGGCTTCTATTTGATTAAACCACAATTCCGGATCTTCAGGGTAAAATGGCGGTATTCTCACTCCAACACGCCAAATATCGCGTTGATCTCCATCAGTCGCGTTACCGTTTTTCCCGGCACTGTCCTCCATTGCGTTCTTGAGTTCTTTGTTCGGGGTCACCACTTGTGGGTGATTTAAATGATGAAGAAACCGTTGGTTTTACAAACGTTTATTATATCCCACAGTCACAAGCTTTACAGTCACAAATAGCACAGGCGGATAGTGAAGACAGTAAGTATTCGAAAGATGATAGCAGAAGCAGATACAGATAGAAGAAGGAACGCGAAACTAAGGAAATATGAGAAATGGTAGCGGATTTGCGCAAGTAAAATTGAGCGTGCATTCGCCGTCGGAGTTAGCTAGGCACTGGTGACTGCGACCGAGCGATAGCGGGTTGGCGGCGCATGCGACGTCCGGGGTGTGCGCGGGAGCAGGCGGCGAGGCAAACAACCGATGCGCTTGATTAGAGTGCACACCTTTATGCGACCAATGCATGTGCGTCCTTTGATCTCGGGTGTTGCCACAGTACTTATTTTACTTTAGATACCTACTTAGTTATATGAACTGTATTGTGAGTTTTGTAGCTCAAAACACATCTCGAGTGTAAGTACCTAGATATAGTTCTGGTCCAACTTAATGACGACTCGGAACATCACGCGTGTCGCTACGCAGAAACCAATTTTAGGTATGTATCAACACTCGACGGAGTTGTACCATATGGGGTATGGCACTTGTGCTCGAAAAATAGTTGGAAACCGCCTTTGATTTTGACGAAAGCTTTACTTAAGTACTTACCTATGTATGCTTACGTATTAGGTAATATTTAGTAATATGTACCCATACTCCATTTTAGTAGGCAATACAAAAGTTAACTAAAGAAGAATATTCTTGATATTACTTTTTATTTAAAAACTCAGTTTTAAAAAAGGCTATCTTAAAATAAGCGTAACTTTGTTTTCCTGCTTAAATATTAATATTTCCTGCTTAAATATTAGAAAGACGAGGCAGCTAGCGGACGTAGAAACAGCTAGACTGGTATATTTTAGTTACTTCCACAGCATCATGTCGTACGGCATTCTGCTGTGGGGACGAGCTGCTGACATTGAAAGCATATTTATCTTGCAAAAGCGAGCTGTCAGAGCTATGTACAACTTACGTGGTCGTGAATCTCTTAGGGAACTGTTTAAAAACATTAATATTATGACCGTGCCTTGCCAATTTATATATGAAAATATCATGTATGTTAGGAAAAACCTACATTTGTTTGATAAAATATGTGATAGACATAATTATAACACTCGAAATAAAAATAAAATAGCTATCCCGCAGTTTAGACTATCTAAAGTACATACATCTTTCATGGGATATTGTGTCAAATGTTATAATAAAATACCAGACAACATTCTGGAACTAAATGACATGCGGTTTAAAACTCATATAAAAGCCACACTTTGTAAAAACGCATATTATAAATTAGAAGATTATATTCAAGATAAAAATGATTGGAAACATGCTGGTCCTGCTCCATAGGACGCACTGACAGTATCAAATTATTGCGAATTTAAAATTACACCTCCTAGTAAGATTGTGTTATTCTTTTGATTGTTTGTTTGTAACTTTGTACAAAAATATAAACTGATTTGTAAATGTGAACACCATGTAGCATTTTAATCTTTTTTATTATTACTAGCTTCTGCCCGCGACTTCGTACGCGGATCCTGTCCCTTATGCCAGCGACGGGGTTAGCAAAATCAAAGATCTGAATCGTCTGATATTGAATTTTAAGGGCCGGTGACTTGTAAACAACGGAATACGCATAGCCATTAGAAACGTTCCATATACATATTTAATTTTTGTACTTCAACGGCAAAAGCACAGCAGACTAAACAAAACGCTGAGAACTGAAGCGCAATAGGCGTGACCATAGGGATAAAAGTAGTGATTCTAATTAGTCCGCATTTATGTTGTGTGTGGCAAAAATATTACACGTATTATTACGTAAAAAAACATTAAATGTTACTGAGACGACAAAGTCGTGATGACTTAGTGGAAGTTGTGGTGGTTTAGTGGGTAGAGAACCAATCTCTCAAGTATGAGCGTGCGTCTTTGATTCCAGGTCTGGCAAGTACCTGCCAATGCAACTTTTCTAAGTTCGTATGTACTTTCTATGTATGTATATTTTGGATACCAATGACCGTTATTTGGAGGGGATGTTAAACTGTAGGTTCCGGCTGTCATTGAACATTCTTGGCAGTCATTATGGGTAGTCAGAAGCCAGTAAATCTGACCAGTTTTACCAAGGGGCGTAGGGTTGAGCGGTTAACCGGTTTGTGGAGGTCAGATAGGCAGTCGCTCCTTGTAAAACACTGGTACTCAGTTGCATCGTGACTGGAAGTCGACCCTAACATAATTGGGACAAAGGCACTTGAGATAATAACGACAATAATAATGAGATATAAGCACCGCAGGGCATTTGAGGCTGATGACGGGGAGTAGCGACCCCGCGAGGAATATATACTGAATTCTCCAGGGAGAGTATACTGTCCCCCATCTCTGGCCGGTCGGAGTGAACCATGACGGGGGTAGGTCTCACGCCTCTGGCTTGGCTTGACCGTCCAGAGTGGAATCGCTAGAGCAGGGTTAGTAGCCCTGCTCGGAGGATAGGTGCCTCGTGGTAAGTGACCCACAGGGAGCGCGTAATCTGCGTTTGAAATCCGCCGAGGTATCCTCACACTTCAGCCGCTCATGTCCCTGTTGCCCTCCTAGTCTCCACCTGCCATTTTTACATGTATCTAATACATTGTCATCGGCAGGTGCCATAGTTTCCGTAGTTTCCCCATTCCTAGTCCATTAGCATCCCATCACAATAGCCCCAGTAGTATTCATCCACAGTTAGCAATGGTATAGCACATAACCGGGGATTGACTTTTTTTTTTAACGACGTCCACCGGGGATTGTCCTTGGGTTCATTTCTATAGTGTATAAAGGGATAATCGTCGGTTTTGTGTCACCATTTCATTAAAGTTGTCTCGAAAGGGCTTCAGCATGTTGGCTTCGGCGTCACGTTTGCCTCCCGAAAATTCGGAATTCTGTAGTCCCGAGGTCTGGAAGAGACATACAAAATAATAATGATATATATATAATGCAACAAATTCGGAGAGTGGGGGCTCGTGACGCCACGTCTAGGTATGTAAAATTTGTACTAAGGAGTGACTTAACACAAAATTCAAGCGTGTTATATCTTCGTTATTGTCTTGTTTGTGTGAGAGAGAAATGACAAAATACGTGTCCATTATTTTAGGGTTATCTAAAAGACGGACTAATTACTTTTTTTGATTCACCATACCTATTTCATATCATTCATTTCTATACATTTCAAGTGTAGTATTGCTCTTGAAGTTCCACATCAGGTGTTCCAGATCTTCGATATTTATACGTCAACAGAGAGTGCTTATCAGATTGAACAACTTTTGCTAAAACGTCATACCTCTATATGCTATAGTCTAGCTGGGCCCCTGGAGTTCCACATCAGGTGTTTTAGATCTTCAATTTGTATAAGTCAATAGAAAGTGCTTATCAAATTGAACAACTTTTGCTAAAACGTCATACCTGTATATGGTATAGAGAAGCTGGGCTCTTGGGGTTCCACATCAGGTGTTCCAGATCTTCAAATTTATTATCTCAGCTGAAAATGCTCATCATATGAAACAATTTTTGCCATGGCACCATTTTTGTATCTCTTATAGTTTTGTTGGTCTGTTGGTGTTCTGCATCAGGTCTTCAAGTTTCGAAGATAAATTATAGCCTATATGTTGACCAGGCTTAATACTGACACAACAAAGAAAAAATCATTGAAATCGGTTCAGTAGTTCCGAAGATTAGCGTGTACAAACAAACAGACATACAGACATACAGACAGAATTTTTTTTTTGGATTTGTGCATATATGTCCATTTCTGTTTCTAAACCCCACCCAATTATTATTTTTTTAATATATTCAATGTACAGACACAGTTTTTTTACAGATTTATTATATGTATAGATATAGATTTATTATATGTATAGATTTATTATATGTATAGATTATTTATTCTCATATTCTTTGTCTATTGTGATTCTACATGATCTTCGCATGTTATTATAGTATGTATCAATACATACAAACTGTTATACTATATTATTTTTAAAAAGAGTAACCATGGAGTTTCTTGCCCGTTCTTCTTCATAGGAAGCTACTTTTGGAATGGGCAACTAGAATCAACTTTATTTATATTTTTTGACGTTCATAAGTGCTTGTGAAAGCCTAAATGAAATAAATGATTTGACTTTGACCAATGATTCTTCAGTTTTTAGAGAGACATTATGGATGTTTGGTGAAAGTATTTTCAGTACGTGTCCTTTGATACGATCGTTAAGGTTGGCAATAGTGAATTCTGTTGTTTTCAGAATGCAGTCTTGGGGTATAGTGTATAGTAGCCAAATAACTCCCTTGTAGCATTTGGAATTGCTCCTGTCCGCAGGATGTTTGTACCTTGGTCGAGTGCGGGAAGTTCAAAGTGTAATGCCTGTCATCCAATTGTTCTAGTGCTTCTTTGTGTAAGGCGACCGGGGCGGGGTTAATGTACAGCAGTTGAGATGCTGTTGAAAGCAGTCTGGTTTATCCAAAATCTTGTATCCAACTTTCTCTTCGCAGAGATACCATGAATTCAACTTCGGACATTCTGTCTCTATGTACATAGAATATGGTCCCCGGATTGCTATGAAGAGTGGGGTAGGTATAAGGGCTAGATTATTTTTATTAGGGACTTTGGATAATTTATACAAGGTGTAGGTTCCGGGCGAGGCAATCGGCAATTTTATAACTATAACTATCCTTTTATCAATATAATATGAGCCTAATCTAATAATTTTATAATATTCCCGAGGGTCAATCTCGATTATCTCGTTCTGCGAGTACAGTAATGTTAACTTACCTATCATGCTCTTAAGATTAGCCATACTAACCATGGAGTGGGTAGCACTTGATGCATGTATAAAAGCTAACATGTATTCTATCTTATTTAATTTGTCCGATAGAGATTCTATGTTATCATTTAAGATCAATAGATGCTGAGCTAAGTGAGCGAAACTAACTAGATCCTGCTTAGATACATCCTGTTTTATTATAGAATTAAGTTTTTCGGCAATTAAATTTTGGTTACTTAACAGTTTCTCAAGTATACTAGAGTGCTTAAGCATCCAGTCTTTAGTTAAGCTTATGTGACTGTTAAATTCGGACATTAGTCTATCTTCGTTTCCTTGTAAAACATGGATGGCGTTATTGTATTTTACCGCATCTGTGTAATCCAGATTACCGGAAATACTCTTAATTACTGATCCTAATCCGTCGATAAGTCCACGCTTACTTCGACTAGGCTTGAAACTATCTAGCTGGGAAGATAACTGATTAAGTTTATCCGTGAGATAACTGATATGCGGGTCAAAAAGTGATAATGTACTATTGTTAATTAATGGTTTGAACTCGCTCAACTGCGATGCAACTTCATTAAGCTTGGATTGAATATCGTCTAGATCGATATAAAGGGGGAAGGAATGATAGTGTGATATTATCTTTGCTGTTCCTAATTTAAAAGGTAGTAGTCCGGGCCCATCTTCTAAGCGTTCAAGTATTATGTCCTCCGCTCGGGCCAGGTAAAGGAACATCAACAGTAGTGTCCTGCAACAATTGCTTAGTGTTAGTTGTTCTCTTAAGACGCGATTTGGCAACGGGACCACGTTTTTTCCTAGTGTATATGTGTATAGGTAGATCGGCTAATACCGTATCGTGGTTATAACGGGGTGCGAGTTTTTGTCTACTAGCTAATGGGTTTTTAACCAATACTTGTTGATCCGGTAAATATACTTTTTCAGGCTCCCTATCCTTATTCCTATTTTCAATCAATTGAGTACGCTCGTGTAAGGATGTCTCGCTAAGAGTCTCGTACAACCTGGACATTTTATCTCGATGCTCTAGGACGTACTGTTGCAGTAAATGTACAGATAGGTCGATATCTAGAGGGTCGCGTGGATCCGTGTGACCGGTAACTATTTCGAGTGGTCGGCATTTCGTAAAGCTGTGTATGCTACTGTTATATGCCAAAATGGCGCATGTCATGAGATTAACAACTGGTTCAGTGCGGTTTTTTAATTTAAAGATTCTTAGGTGCTCTAGATAGAGTGGAGTGGAGTCGCTCGATCATTCCATTGTCGTTGGGAGTATGGGCCAGAGTTTTATGGTGTTGAATTTTATGAACTCTGATGAATTCGGTAAATAGCTGGTTGGTGAATTCGGGACCTTGATCTGTGACTATAAATATTGGGACACCATGATGAGAGCAGAACTTTAAGAAAGCTTGAACAACGCTTACAGCGGTACCATCTTGGAGATGGTATGCTTGGGCGTATTTAGAGAACGCGTCAATTATTGTTAAATACTTTTCGTTCTAGGCGGTGAATAAATCTAAGTGGACTACATCAAATGGTTTTGTCGGTGGTGGAACTATAGAGAATTTTTGTTTTATGGGGTGTCGATCATATTTAGCCTGGCCGCATATGCTACACTCATTTATATACTTAGCAATTTTGTCTCGCATTTTCGGCCAATAGTATTTATGTGAAAGAGCTAGGTAGCATTCATTAATAACACGGTGATTTGTTTTGCCCTCATGGTACTTTTGAATGATTTCCTGCTGTCTCAAGTATTCTTTGACGTTTTCCACCTCACTCTTAGTGAGGACTAGATTCGTGGCGGAGCTTTTTTTATCTTGTACGATAGGAATTATCTTGTACATTGCCAAAGGCGGATGTATTATGATACCTGTTTTTACTTTTGGATTTGCATATTCCTTAATGGCGTTAATCACGTCGTTTTCAAGATTGGATTCCGAGAGTTGAATTGAAGTACGGGTGTGGGTCTCAAATGGCTTAGAAACAGTTGGACGTTTCTTTATGGCACCTACTACAGTGAAACAGATCTGCCTATTAAATTTATTTAAGTGATCATCTGAAATCGGTATTTCCAAAATTGGGTTTTCATTACTAGTATGAGCTGTGGTCGTGGACGAATCCGCTAATGAAGGTGGCTTTTCTGATACATTGACCGCAATAGAGTCTGTCTCTCCAGTATTAATTTCAATGCGAGAAAGAGCATCTGCATTCATGTTACTCTTTCCTTGTTTGTAAATGACTGTGAAATTGTATTCACTGAATTTTAACCTCCAACATGTTAATCTGGAGTTTGGTTCTTTCAAGCTCATAACCCACTGAAGTGGTTTGTGGTCCGTTATGATTTTAAACCTGCGTCCGAATAAATACGGACGAAAGTACTTCGTGGCCCAAACTATAGCCAATAGTTCTTTTTCTATTGTACTATAGTTTATTTCACTTGTATTCAGCGTCCGTGAAGCATAGACTATCGGCTTATCCGACCCTATCGGTCCTTGCGAAAGAACTGCTCCTATTGCTAAGTTTGATGCGTCAGTTGGTAGTAGAAAGTCTTTGGAAAAATCAGGGTATTGCAATATCGGGTCTAGGGCATGCAATACCGGTTAACCGGTTTCGTTTTTACCGGTAAATACCCCATTTTTGCGAGTTTTAAATTACCGGTAAAAATAATTTGAAACCGGTAATTTACCGGTTTTTACGTTTTTCTGATAAAATATGGCATTTGTTCATTTAACGTCAAATCTTTGTTATGTAGCCTGAATATAATGTAATGTTGCATATATTACGTATTGTAAGAGTGTTAAAGTTGCTGTTTTTTAGGAAAGTAAACTTGTGTGTCCTTAACTATCTCTAGGTTAGATACAAATCTTCTTTCTCATCATAATTTATGAAATCTAAACAAATTGTATTCATTCGGTTATTCGTGTACAAATGTACAAATGTAGCTAATGCGTATTTTACCTGCTCTATGACCTTATTGAGCAAGGGCTTTTACTTCACCACCATGAGGACAGCTCTGAGGACACGGTGGAGCACACAGTCCAGGTGTGCACTGCCTGGGAAGGGTACCGCCGTGTTGTCGTCGAGGCAATAGGCAGCGGCGACCTTTCGCGTCCTTCCCTGGTTCAAGCCATGGTCCTGAGCTAAAGGGACTGGGAAGCCGTCGCCTCCTTCTGCGAAGCAGTCATGCTCGAGAAGGAGACGGCGGAGCGACTGCGAGTAGCACCTCTCATCCCAGCCGCTGTAGTGGACCAGGAAGACACCACGGGCGCCAAGGGTCGAGAGACGACTCCCGGCCACCATAGGCGTCGGTCTGTGGACGGTGAGTTCGGCTGGCTTATCGTTCCACCGTCTGCATAGACAACAGACCCGTGTCAGCGGCGCGCGTTGTTCCACGGGCTCCTCAGGGAGATGTCAGCAAACCCAGTGGGGCCCAGCAGGGCCGAGGCCTGCCGGGGCCGCGGGATTGTTCGAAAGAGTTACCGCGACCCTGGTCCATAAAACGCATAATACTAAGAAACATGGGTTCTAGACAGAAAGAGTCTGTCATTTGATGATTTACCATAAAAAAGGGCTTTCACTTCAATGAAAAATATATTTTTTTACGGTAATTCTTAGCGTTTATCCCGTCTTGTGACGGGGTCGGCTTTCCGTATCTCCCTTCTTCCACCTCGCTCTATCCTCCTGAATAGACATCTTCCTCTTCGAGTTCGCAGATTTTCATGTTCATTACGACACTCAACCACCACAGTTTCGGCCTGCCTTTGCGCCTTTGACCGGGTATATTGAGATTAAGTATCACATTCACACTGCCGATGTCCTCAGGTGTCACTCCTTTTTACATGTCCGTACCATCGCAGCCGTTTCTCTTGCATATTGTCGGCGACATCGCGTACGGATGGTACTGACATGTTTTTTGTTACGGCCCACGTCACAAAAAACGTTTACCACCTTATACTTTGCATATTTATTTAGTTTTTGCTTTAAGACTACCCAATTTTATTGTTATAATACCACATTTTAAAAAAATTACAAAAATTACCGTTTTACCGGTTTACCGGTAAAAATATTTTTATTACCGAATTTTTACCGGTAATTTTTGTTTTACCGAAATTGCATGCCCTAATCGGGTCATTGGTAAGCAATGTTTTGCATTTCTCAAAGCAATTAATGTAATTAATATCATTACAGTTTATCTTAAACCCTTTCTTAAGGCAATGTGTCATTGGTTTAGTGATCTTTGCAAAATCAGGAATGAATTTGCGGTAGTACCCTAATAGTCCCAAAAATCTTTTAATCTCCGTAGAAGTACGCGGTAGAGGAAATTTCTTTATGGCAGCAATTTTATCAGGATTCGGCTTAATACCGTCCTGGCTAATTATGTGACCCAGATAAGCCGTTTCTAATTTCAAAAACTCTGACTTATTCATCTGTATCTTAAAGTTCGAGTCGCGTAGCCTTTTAAATACTTTTTCCAAATTATTAATATGCTCCTGTAGAGAAGTACTAAAAACTATTATGTCATCCAAATATACCAAACAGATAGAATTTTGTAGACCCCGAAGGACATGGTCCATGACACGTTGGAATGTCGATGGAGAATTTTTAAGTCCCATCGGCATTCTCAAAAACTCGAAATGGCCGTGTTCAACATTAAATGCTGTTTTTGGAATATCGCCTGGATTCATCTCAACCTGATAAAATCCACTTGCCAGATCGAGAGTGGTAAAATAATGACAGTTTCCCAATTTATCTAACACGTCTTCTATGTTTGGTATAGGGTACTTATCATCTATAGTCTTCTCGTTAAGTTTCCGGAAGTCAACTACGATGCGCCATTTAACTTTGCCGGATGAGTCTGCTTTCTTAGGAACTACCCATATCGGTGAGCTCCACGCGGATCAGAAGGACGGATAATACCCTGTTCCAGCATCTTTGCAATTTGACTACGAACTTCTTCACGATGTATGAAAGGATAACGTTAAGTTTAAGTGTAAACTGGTATTTTGTCTGAGGTGCGTATGTGGTGTTTTATTTTATTAGTAAAGGTCAGCGGTTCGCCATCTATGTAGAATACGTCTGCATACTGCGAAACTAACGATCTTAAATTAGCTCGTTCCTCTTCATTCAAATGATCGGCGCGTAATCGGGATAAAACTTCCTGTACGCGAGGTGAAAATGGCAGGCTGGCGCTTTCTGTGTTAAATATCTCTGCCTTAACTGGGCGATCCATAGAAAGTATTAAATCATTAGAGGTCGGGTTGAATATTTCAAGATAACCGCGAAATTATAATAATTAGAAATAGTTTGTTCCGAAATGAATACGTCACCATTTCGAACATCAACTGGGACCTTAACTAATTTTGAAGAATTTGAGGGAATTATATCTTCATATAGATTACAATTACGAGAGTTATACATTACTATTGAATTAACCGCATGCTTTGTTACAAGCTTATTGGTTTTAAGATCGATGTTTGATTCCCATTTATTTAAAAGTATGTGGGTAGCGCCTACACGGACGGGTAACGCTCCCGATTAATATTCGTATAAATTAGTTAACGGTGGCTAAAAAGCTGTAAAATGTGCTTAAATTGAACTTAGTCAATATACGCGTAGACTATGGAGTACAGTGATAGTTTTGTGGAATTCTAACATTCTATAACAATTTTCTGTGGTATAACAAGTGCAGTGACAATAAACAATTCGCGGGTGGCGCGACGATTCGAGCTGCGCGTCGCGCTCTTTCGCTCTCGCGGGAATACACCATCTCTCTTGCTCGCACAGTGAGCCGCGAAATTATGCAAAATGAATTGTATTGCGTGCGGTGGAGAACCCACGGCCGAAGAGCTAATTAAATGTAATGGATGCAAAGCTGGATACCATTACACATGCGCGAATATTACTAAGGGTGCTTTTGCTGAAAGTCAGGTACAACTGAGACGTACTTTCAAGTGCGATTCCTGCTCTAATGTGACCCAGAGAGTGCGCATAACAGACGACACTCCAGTACGTGGTGTTTCTGCTGCAACTACTAAATTACGAGAAATTAACAAATATCCCGAAAGAACTGCCTCTCATGCAGAATCGTGGACATCGGAGCAGATAGTAGAAAAAGTTAATAGTGCGATTTTAGCTAAATTAAGTTTATTTGAGTCAACTATTTTACAAGAAATTATAGATACTGTGGCTACGCTTGCCTTAGAGAATAGTAAACTAAGACAAGAATTGAAAGCAGCAAATATGAAATGTATTTCGTATGAACAGCAAATTAAAAATATGGAACTCGAGAGGCAGATATCAAGTATACAACCGACTGTTTCGAGTGTTTCATCATGTGATACCTGCGTAAAGGTAAATAACATCGAGCTCGTGTCGAGATCGGCCGCAGCCGCCGCGACTGCGAGCACACCTGCAGCGGCCGTGCCCCCGCCCGCGCCCGCACCTCCGCCCGAGACAGCGCGCCCGGCACAAACTACTTATGCGGCGGTGGCTAGTAAAGCAGCGGATTCCAAAGTTAATGATAATGGTTGGGTGGAAGTCAGAAGTAATCTATACATATAATAAATCTGTAAAAAAACTGTGTCTGTACATTGAATATATTAAAAAAATAATAATTGGGTGGGGTTTAGAAACAGTAATGGAGCACAAATCCAAAAAAAAAAAATCTGTCTGTTGTTTGTACACGCTAATCTTCGGAACTACTGAACCGATTTCAATGATTTTTTCTTTGTTGTGTCAGTATTAAGCCTGGTCAACATATAGGCTATAATTTATCTTCGAAACTTGAAGACCTGATGCAGAACACCAACAGACCAACAAAACTATAAGAGATACAAAAATGGTGCCATGGCAAAAATTGTTTCATATGATGAGCATTTTCAGCTGAGATAATAAATTTGAAGATCTGGAACACCTGATGTGGAACCCCAAGAGCCCAGCTTCTCTATACCATATACAGGTATGACGTTTTAGCAAAAGTTGTTCAATTTGATAAGCACTTTCTATTGACTTATACAAATTGAAGATCTAAAACACCTGATGTGGAACTCCAGGGGCCCAGCTAGACTATAGCATATAGAGGTATGACGTTTTAGCAAAAGTTGTTCAATCTGATAAGCACTCTCTCTTGACGTATAAACATCGAAGATCTGGAACACCTGATGTGGAACTTCAAGAGCAATACTACACTTGAAATGTATAGAAATTAATGATATGAAATAGGTATGGTGAATCAAAAAAAGTAATTAGTCCGTCTTTTAGATAACCCTAAAATAATGGACACGTATTTTGTCATTTCTCTCTCACACAAACAAGACAATAACGAAGATATAACACGCTTGAATTTTGTGTTAAGTCACTCCTTAGTACAAATTTTACATACCTAGACGTGGCGTCACGAGCCCCCACTCTCCGAATTTGTTGCATTATATATATATCATTATTATTTTGTATGTCTCTTCCAGACCTCGGGACTACAGAATTCCGAATTTTCGGGAGGCAAACGTGACGCCGAAGCCAACATGCTGAAGCCCTTTCGAGACAACTTTAATGAAATGGTGACACAAAACCGACGATTATCCCTTTATACACTATAGAAATGAACCCAAGGACAATCCCCGGTGGACGTCGTTAAAAAAAAAAGTCAATCCCCGGTTATGTGCTATACCATTGCTAACTGTGGATTAATACTACTGGGGCTATTGTGATGGGATGCTAATGGACTAGGAATGGGGAAACTACGGGAACTATGGCACCTGCCGATGACAATGTATTAGATACATGTAAAAATGGCAGGTGGAGACTAGGAGGGCAACAGGGACATGAGCGGCTGAAGTGTGAGGATACCTCGGCGGATTTCAAACGCAGATTACGCGCTCCCTGTGGGTCACTTACCACGAGGCACCTATCCTCCGAGCAGGGCTACTAACCCTGCTCTAGCGATTCCACTCTGGACGGTCAAGCCAAGCCAGAGGCGTGAGACCTACCCCCGTCATGGTTCACTCCGACCGGCCAGAGATGGGGGACAGTATACTCTCCCTGGAGAATTCAGTATATATTCCTCGCGGGGTCGCTACTCCCCGTCATCAGCCTCAAATGCCCTGCGGTGCTTATATCTCATTATTATTGTCGTTATTATCTCAAGTGCCTTTGTCCTAATTATGTTAGGGTCGACTTCCAGTCACGATGCAACTGAGTACCAGTGTTTTACAAGGAGCGACTGCCTATCTGACCTCCACAAACCGGTTAACCGCTCAACCCTACGCCCCTTGGTAAAACTGGTCAGATTTACTGGCTTCTGACTACCCATAATGACTGCCAAGAATGTTCAATGACAGCCGGAACCTACAGTTTAACATCCCCTCCAAATAACGGTCATTGGTATCCAAAATATACATACATAGAAAGTACATACGAACTTAGAAAAGTTGCATTGGCAGGTACTTGCCAGACCTGGAATCAAAGACGCACGCTCATACTTGAGAGATTGGTTCTCTACCCACTAAACCACCACAACTTCCACTAAGTCATCACGACTTTGTCGTCTCAGTAACATTTAATGTTTTTTTACGTAATAATACGTGTAATATTTTTGCCACACACAACATAAATGCGGACTAATTAGAATCACTACTTTTATCCCTATGGTCACGCCTATTGCGCTTCAGTTCTCAGCGTTTTGTTTAGTCTGCTGTGCTTTTGCCGTTGAAGTACAAAAATTAAATATGTATATGGAACGTTTCTAATGGCTATGCGTATTCCGTTGTTTACAAGTCACCGGCCCTTAAAATTCAATATCAGACGATTCAGATCTTTGATTTTGCTAACCCCGTCGCTGGCATAAGGGACAGGATCCGCGTACGAAGTCGCGGGCAGAAGCTAGTGGAGAAATAATTCTATAAAAAGAGGAGGTAATAATAACTCCATTGGATCCTTGAAGGCAGTCGAGCGTAAAAAGTTTTTACATGTATGGAGATTAGAAAAAAATACCTCAGAAACCGACTTGAAGGAGTACGTCAAACAAGTACTAGGAGTGGAAGACGATTCTGGCATATATGTAGAAAAATTAAAACCGAAAACAGAGAGAGATTATTCTTCTTTCAAGATTGGTATCACGATAACTAATTATGAGAAGCTCTGTGACCCAGAGGCATGGCCAGTAAATGTAGAATATTGTGAGTGGATTTGGTTTCGACCCTCAACCAAACCAACCACGAGTACAACCCAGTAAACATTTAAATATAAATATATTATATACCAAAATGGGAGAGGAATGAGAACGAAGACTACACAATTTCTATCTTTGTTAGAATCATCAGGCTTTGATCTATTTTCGATCACAGAATCTGGTCTCAATGAAGGTATTCACGACGCAGAATTTGTGCTCCCGGGGTATCAAATACTCCGCTGTGACCGAGCTGACGGGCGTAAACAAGGAGGCGTATTTTTAGTGGCCACACCGAGGTATGAGTTAAGGCGAGTGCCTTTGCCAATTGATATAAATATTGACAAACAAAAATTCGAACTCATTTGTGCTACTGTGTACCTAAAAAGTCGTTTTTTATTTGCTTGCTGTACTGTTTATATACCACCTAATACAGACGATAACGAATATTCATTGTTGTTTAACATATTGGAACAATTATGTTTAAAATATAAAAATAGTGTTAAATATTTCTCCTACCCACACATTCGAAACAAGAGGAAGGGTATAAAAGGCGTCGCGCATGTGGGACTCGGGTCATTTGTTGCTTAGCTTTCGGATGCAGCGGACGTTTTGCTGTATCGTTTTGTATCGATTTACGTACTTTAGCAGTAGTTTAAGAGTAGTTGGTGTAATTGTTGCTTTTCTTTATTCAAATTAAATCGTTTGTAAGAGATTAAAACTGGTGTCGTGTGCTACTAGTTCTTTCTTTAATTAATACCGCTTCTGATCCATAAGAATAGTGTTAGCTGCCAGTAGTTACAAAGAGGGCAGCAGAGACGAGCGACCATAGACACCTCGCCATTCAGCCGTTCATCTATGCTTGGAGGATTCTTTTTTCAAACGTCATTGTGACAAGACATGTTATTGTTTGACAGAATAGGATTTTGCCGCGTTCTTGACTAATCTTAGTTGATTTTCATGTTAAAACTATTTCTTGTAATTTCCTCGTAAAACAAACCTGCTTCTGGTTTTTAAGATCAGAAGTGGGATAGTCTCACTCCCACTATAAAGTTTTTGATTTCAGTTTCAGATTCATTGGCACTTTTATTAAGTACGACGCGGTGTAAAGATATCCGCCATTACCGAAGTTTTTGCCGTTCTATTTTAATTTTGTAATGGATTGCAGTGCGTTGCAATCTACGCAACGGTATATTCAAGATGCTTTGAGGTCAGGTGATCTGTTCTATTGTTTTGATTACACATCGGAAGTAATTATGCTCTTAGTTGTATTAAGTGAAAAAAATGTGTAATAATGTACCAACCATTGGTATTGTCACCTATGAGTATTCTGTGTAGCAAAAGCTGAAGTGAAGTTAACTACACGTAACTTATCAAACCGTAATGGTAGTTGTGTTTTCAGCGTTGCTGATACATGATTAGTAATAATGATATTTCTGAGATATAGCTTCAAAGTTATGCCTTGAATTTACTTCTTTGAGAGCGAAAAGCTTTCCAGATTTGACGAAAGATTTTGAAGGTCAGAAGTGGCCGAACGAAATGTATGTCGTAAGTGCTTGTTCGCAGACTTATGCACGAGAATGTGTAACGGCCGTGTCGTGGCCCAAGCGCTTCTGTGCTGGTGCTGCTGATTGCGGCACGAGCGCTGCTCTGCCGATGCTCCTGGTCGTGGCACGAGCGCTGCTGTGCTGGTGCTCCTGCTGGTTCTGTTGGCTTATGCCTTCCGAATAGTCTGAGCCTCTGGCTTATGGCTTCTGTATGGTCTGAGCCCATGGCTTATGGCTTCCGAATAGTCTGAGCCTCTGGCTTATGGCTTCCGTATAGTCTGAGCCCCTGGCTTATGGCTTCCGTATAGTCTGAGCTCCTGGCTTATGGCTTCCGTATAGTCTGAGCCCCTGGCTTATGGCTTCCGTATAGTCTGAGCCCCTGGCTTATGGCTTCCGTATAGTCTGAGCCCCTGGCTTATGGCTTCCGTATAGTCTGAACAACTGGCTTGACTATGACTTGCCTTGACCATGACTTCCGTATATTTTGAGCCCCTGGCTTGACTATGACTTGATTTTACTATGACTTCCGTATAGTTCGAGTATTTGTTCTTGATAACATATTTCTTGCGCTTGAGTGCACGCTTGCACCCACGGTTTAACTAATAAGTAAAAGTAATCGTATTTCTTCTTACAACTAATATGTTTCAGCTTTACACTCCAAACCAGGTTAATAATTTTCATGATTTCTTTGTATCTTGTGTGTGTTTATGTGTACAACTAATATGTTTCAGCCTTACACTCGACACACTTACACTGGGTGGTATACCAGTGTTCTGTTATTCATTTTGTACTTGTTATTAGATTTAAAGTTGATGTTATTTATTAGCGAGTCACTGATTGGTATACCAGTGTTCTGTTATTCATTTTGTACATGTTATTTGATTTAAAGTTGATGTTATTTATTTTCGAGTCACTGGGTGGTATACCAGTGTTCTGTTATTCATTTTGTACTTGTTATTTGATTTAAAGTTGATGTTATTTATTTTTCTTTCTTTAAATGGATTAGTACATTGTTTGAGGTTTGTAAGTCCTCGAATAATTTTTATTCTGAAAGTGTCATGTGTTCAGAAAAACCGATGATGACCACGATAACCAATCGAGATTTAAATATGACGAAATTGAGCTAGATCCAACTCGCTTATTGAATGTGCAGGTGTTCCGAAACTCAACCAGGCTCACCCAGATCCTGCCGAGGACGTCAGGGTGTCAGGAGAGGCCGTGTTAGCTGCCAGTAGTTACAAAGAGGGCAGCAGAGACGAGCGACCATAGACACCTCGCCATTCAGCCGTTCATCTATGCTTGGAGGATTCTTTTTTCAAACGTCATTGTGACAAGACATGTTATTGTTTGACAGAATAGGATTTTGCCGCGTTCTTGACTAATCTTAGTTGATTTTCATGTTAAAACTATTTCTTGTAATTTCCTCGTAAAACAAACCTGCTTCTGGTTTTTAAGAATAGTTTAATTATACTGGGAGATTTCAATCTGTACTCATGCAATAATAACATTTGTAATTATTATGAATATTTCAAAGCCTTTTGTGAATTCATTCAGTGTAACGCGGTACCTAATTGTCACGATAGACAGCTGGACTTGGTATTGGGTGTGAGCGGGTACGTGCCGGTGAGTGCAGCGGACGAGGGCCTGGAGCCCGTGGATGCGTATCATCCCCCGCTGGCCGTCAGTGTGGACATCGGTGCGCGCCTCCCGCGCACTGCTCTCCTACGCCTCGCGATATTACATCACCTACACAAGCTTCGTTACCGACGCACGCTTTTTCGATGCCTAATAGTAAAGCTAATCGAGAATCTAGATGGAATTTTAGTAAAGCTAACTTTAGTTAATTGTATGATTTACTAGGTAAAATAGATTGGAGTGAGTTGTACTGTTCACAGGACGGGGACTTAGTTCTGGACTTATTTTACGAAAAGCTAAATGACGTTTTTGATAAATGTGTTCCCCTGAAAAAAAATTGTCGAGTAAAAAGTAGATATAAATACCCAGTATGGTATACAGCTGATCTTATTAATGAAATAAAAATTAAATATAATTATCATAAAAAATACAAAGCTAGTAAATTACCTCAGGACTACGCGGAGTTTGCAAAGTATCGGGCGAGAGTCAAAACTGAGACTGCATGTGCGCATGACACGTACCGCGATCGCGTGTGTTAGATTATTGTATATTTCTTGATTTAAACTATCTCTGTAAACGAACTTAAAATGTCAAATATTGAATATTTTTACTGTCTCTGTAAATGCACATGAAGACGAGGGTACCTTTATGTAATTGTTTTATGTTCATTAAATTTTATATCTAAAATCTTACATGTTTAATGATAAAATAAATATTAAAATTATCGTTATAAGTTTTAAATAAGATTTGGTGTGTTTAAATTAGTTTATTTCAATTGTGAATTTAGTTATTTGTGTATAAAGCTTACTTGTCTGTGATTGGTCTGAAGTGGGGTGTATGTTATTGTAGTTAGTAGTTAGTAGAACAGAATAAAGAGCACCGTGGAACGTAACAGACGTGTTATTTATTTACACCAGCTCCCCACACCTCATGGCGACCCTGCCTTGCCATGGCGTGGGCGAGTGTCGGGTGACCGGCGAACGCTGACGCCGCGGATTCTTGTGTGCCTCGGTGCACCGATTTTGAACAATTATAATTATGAGTGAATAACGCTTCGACAAGAACAAGTGTGCAAACTGATTTCCAAGTGATTTTCGAGAACTTTCACTTCCAAAAACTTTTGCTACATCAAGATTGTGTGTGATCAGACTCAGTGATATCAAACTCGAACTTTCCGTACTTATATTCCTTTCGTACCTATACTTCGTAAAATGGGAAAATCGTACTCTAAAACCGAAGACAAAGAACTTACTCTGAACCAAAATGCAGCAGGATCCAATAAAGCTACGATCTACGAGGATATCGAGGTCCAGAACCACATGATGATGACCAACATACTCTTAGCAGCGGCCTTGACTATTGGTATTATGGCTGTTATATACTTCGGATGTCAGAAATGGAGGAATAATGAACGCAAATGGATGGAAAGGAAAATGCACTTTGAATTTATAAGGCGTATGCGACAGAGGCTCTCGGGAAGATTTGGCAGACCGGATGAAGAAGCTGAACCAGTTTGAAGGGGAATTTAAGCTACGGTGCTCTCTGCGTTTAGGTACGAGAAAAATGCGTAATCAATGGAAATACAGTTTTGAATAAATGGAAAAATGAACTATATTTTTAAGTGAAATAGTTATATGGAAGAAAACTTGGAAATTATTTTAAGTAAGTTGAATGATATTCAAATTAAGTTAAGAAAATTGGGCCCTACTAGACGAGTACAATATGCAGGTAATGTGAATGAAAAATTTTTACGAGCTGAAAAGTTATTTCTAGCGTATAAAGATATCATTAGTAGTTTTAAAACTAAAGAAACTACAGTAGAACTTGCAGAATATGTGAATGATATATTAAAAGAACGTATAGAGTTAACATATAAACGGATTTTAACTTATAAAACTAGTAATTGCGAGGAAAATACAACTGTAACAAACATGGAGAAATTCGATATAAAAACCGCTACTTCTTTAATACCAGTAATGGATAATTCAGAACAAACTATTGAAAAAATTATAGATGGAATTGAGATGTATAATGAATATTTAGTAGATGCTACACAGAAAAAGTTACTAATAACATTTGTATTGAAAACCAGGTTATCAAAATCTGCTAAGTTAAAATTAAAACGCGAATATGACAATGTAACTAATTTAATACAAGACATTAAGAACTACTTACTAACTAAAAAATCGGCAAATTCGATACTTAACCAATTAAATAAATTATCTCAAGACAATATGTCAATAAGTGAGTTTGGTGATAAGTTGACAGATTTATTTGTAGGTCTCACTATCGCACAAAGCGACGAAAACCCCAAAGCAAGTGAGATTTTGAGACCTATAAATGAAAAACTTGCAATTAAAAGGTTTGCAGATGGCTTGCGTAACAGGCGGCTAAGCACGATCATATCAGCCAGGGACTACTCGCAGCTGAAGGACGCGGTGCGTGCGGCCGAGGATGAAGAGCTGGGACAACCTTCGTCCTCCAACAACATTTTCAATGCAACGCAAAGGCGAGGTAACCAATTTAATTACTATAGGTCTTCACGGATAAGTCGCCCACCTGCGGGTCGAATGAACAGAGGACATTACGTATCGAATCGAGGACAAAATAATTACAACTATAATCAGAGAGGTAAGTACTTAAATAATTATAACTGGAGATATAATAATTCCCGACCAGCACGGCAGTATCGTGGTAATTTTGAGAATTCGAATCGTAGTCGAGGTTCCAGTAGTAGGAGTAATAATCGACCAGTTTGTTCAGCACAAATCGAAAACTCACAAGAACAAGAAACTACTGAATCGAATCAGTTTTTTCGGACCTAAACATTATATTTTTAATTGTGACAATAATGTAAAATACATATTCTTGCATTTAGGTAATCAAAAATGTTCATGGTTACTAGACACAGGCGCCTCAATATCAGCAATTCGTAGTAATTTCTTATCGGAACGGATACCTGTACATAGAGACCCTATAGTTATAAACGGTATAGGTGGTAAGACGTACTCAGAAGGATATGTTTATTTAACTTTGCAGGCTTTCGATGAAACCTTTTATGAACATAAATTTTATTTATTTGACAATTTACCTTGTAAATCCGACGGAATTATAGGTTTAGACTTTTTAAACAATTTTAATTCTACTATTGATTTAGAGAAAAATATTTTAACTTTAACAAAAGAAAAACAAAGCATATTGCCTTTACATACATCACCCAAATTATGCACTGAATATATAACAATACCAGCACGATGCGAAACTATTCATTACATAAAGCTAACTTCAGATGTGAGAGAAGACAGTGTGATTGTGCAGAAGGAGTTACAAGAAAATTTATTTTTGGCTGGGTTGATAGTAAAACCAAAAAATAACATAATACCTATCAGATTAATGAATACTAGCGATAAAAATATAGTTATTTCAGTTTTTCAACCAGAGTTATTACCTTTAAAACAATACAATGTATGTTCGTTTAATAAATGTGACTCTAATTCCACACGAGCAACAACATTGTTGCAAACCTTGAAACTTGATCACTTAGGTACAAGCGAACGAAACAGTATAGAGAGTATTTGTTCTAAATATGCTGACATATTTCATTTACCCGGCGATAAGCTTACTACTACTAACTTAGAGGAACAAACAATTCATTTAAAACAAAATGTAAGTCCAGTGTATACCAAACCATACAGATTACCACATAGTTTAAAACCGGAAATAGAAAATCAGATTAAACAAATGTTAGACGATGACATAATTGAACCATCACAAAGTGAATGGTCCAGTCCGATATTATTAGTTCCTAAAAAGTCAGATAATGAAAAAAATAAAAAGTGGCGTTTAGTGATCGATTACAGAAAATTAAATGAGGTAATTCAAGATGACAAATTCCCATTACCAAATATTACCGACATTTTAGACTCGTTATCAGGTGCTATATACTACTCACATTTAGACCTTAGTCAATCTTATTACCAATGTTCATTAAAACCAGAGTCTAGACCAATTACATCATTTACCACAAGTACAGGACAATACCAGATGAAACGCCTACCAATGGGTTTAAAAACGAGCCCCAGTGCCTTCTCTAGGACCATGTCTATTGCTATGTCAGGCCTAAACTATATTAATTGTTTTATATATTTAGATGATTGCATTTGTTTTGGCAGAAATTTGGAATCACATAATAAAAACCTAATTGAAATTTTTGAACGCTTACGTAAAGTCAATCTCAAGTTAAATCCGAGTAAATGTCAATTTTTAAAAACAGAATTATTGTATCTAGGTCACACAATATCTTCTGAAGGGATCCGCCCTGATCCAGAAAAAGTTAAATGTATAAAAAATTACCCAAGACCTACTAATGTTGATGAAGTCAGGCGTTTTGTTGCTATGTGTAATTATTATAGAAAATTCATAAAACATTTTGCAGAAATAACCAATTGTTTAAATAAACTTTGTAGGAAAAATACTAAATTTGAATGGACGGAGCAGTGTGAGAATTCATTTAATTTTTTGAAAAATGCTCTTATTTCACCACCCATTTTAACATACCCAGATTTTTCGAACGAATTTATATTACAAACCGATGCTTCTGGAACAGCGATAGGCTCAGTACTTTGTAACAGTAACATGAAACCAGTAGCTTATACCAGCAGGCCTTTGAATAAAGCAGAACTAAATTATCCGACAATACAAAAAGAGCTTCTCGCAATAGTTTGGAGTGTAAAATATTTCAGACCATACCTATTCGGACGTACTTTCACTATAATGACAGATCATAAACCTTTAATATACCTCTTTGGAATGAAAGATCCGTCCAGTAGACTTCTGAAATTTCGATTAGCCCTAGAAGAGTATGACTTTAAAATAACATATGTCAAGGGTAAAGAAAATGTACTAGCTGATGCTTTGTCACGAATAAGTGTAACTTCACAAGATTTGAAAGATATGAATGATAAAATAATAGCAGTAACAACAAGAGCGCAAGCTAGAAGAATGAGAGAATCTGAGAGGAAAGTAAGAATGATAGTGTGAGAAGCGGTATCCCAAGTATTCGCCTAGACGATTGGCCTGATCAACCAAAAGTTGTGGAAATACTTAGAATACCGAGTGGTGCAGTCGAGTTAAGTTTAGTGAATGGTGAAGAATTAAAGAAAATGAAAGAGAATAAAAGCGTAGATGTCGAATCAGAATGTTTCGCATTTATAGTCATTAAAAATATATTATATGTTAATCTCGATTTTAAAGCACATTACACGCGAGACGTTTTTGTGGAAAAATTGAGGAAAATATGTGAAAAATTAGGAATAAAAGAGATTTGTATTATAAAAAAAGATGATAACGCGTTATTCATAAAAAATATTGTAGAAGAAATAAAAGGAATAGACCAGTGGTCCGGACCACGCATTTGTATTTTAAGAGGAATAAAAATAATAGACAATGACGAGGAAAATAATTTTATTATAAATAACTATCATCTGCTACCAACAAGCGGACACGCTGGGGTACGCAGAATGATTAATAATATAAAACGTAAATTTTACTGGCCAGGAATCGAAAATGACGTCAAGAATTTCATCCAAAAGTGTGAGAAATGTCAGAAAATGAAACATTCCAGATATATTAGAGAAGCAATGGTTATTACAACCACAGCAAGTTATGCTTTAGAAAAGGTATTCTTAGATGTAGTAGGCCCATTAGATATAGATTTAGAAAATAATAAGTACATATTAACAATTCAATGCGAGTTAAGTAAGTTTGTTGAGGCTTACCCTCTTAAAAATAAGGAAACCGTAAGTATAGCTAAAAGTTTTGTGAACAATTTCATTTTAAGGTTTGGGATTCCCAAAATAATCACTACAGATCGTGGCACAGAATTCATCTCGGAAACAATGGAACAGGTATGTAAATTACTTAACATAGAAAAACTAAACTCTACCGCATACCATCACCAAACCATAGGTTCACTTGAAAATGTACATAAACATCTAGGTTCATTTTTACGACTACAGTGCGATAATCATCCAGAAACATGGAGCCAATGGCTACCATTTTGGTGCTTTACATATAATAATACAGTTCATTCTAGTACAAAATATGCCCCGTACGAATTAGTTTTTGGTAAACCCTGTGAAATACCAAGTAGAATTTCTTCTAATAAAGAACCATTGTACAATCCAGATAACTACAGTTTAGAATTAAAATACAGGTTACAAGTAGCTAATAGAGATGCCAGAGAAAACTTGTTAAAGTGTAAAGAGAAAAGAAAACAAATTTATGATAAAACTGTAAATCAAATAAAGTATAATCCAAATGATATGTTGTTAGTAAAAAATGAAACAGGAAATAAATTAAAACCTTTATATGACGGCCCATATATTGTAATAGAAGAACAAGAACCAAATGTAAAAATCATGAAAAATGGAAAAATTGATGTTGTTCACAAAAATAGAACAAAATTATTTGTTAAAGATAAATAAATGTTACTATGTAAGCTTAATTTAAGTACATTTAATATTTACATGCAACTTGTTTAGCTATAAGTTCAAAAAAAAAAAATGTAATCTCTAGTTTTAATTTTTTTTCTTTTACCCCGGAGGTGAAGTGGGGTGTATGTTATTGTAGTTAGTAGTTAGTAGAACAGAATAAAGAGCACCGTGGAACGTAACAGACGTGTTATTTATTTACACCAGCTCCCCACACCTCAGGTCAATTGTGGCGGGATAGTATGACTGTTCGAAATAATGTTTTAAAATAGTCATGGCACTTTTCTGGTGGACGTTGAGGTGTAGACAACACACGAAAGTTAAGTATTCTTCCTGATTTATATTTTCTTACTGTGATGTGATTATTGTAATTGTTGTTTTATGTATTATTGTGCTGATGTTTAAAATGTATAGTGATCTATCGCCTTATACATGTCTTTAAGATATATTTATGCTGTACTGTGTATTACATTGGGTACCATATGGAATTATTTCTTTATGATATATGATTTATGTTCTAATGGGTTATAACCATACAGACAGAATTGTGTTGCTGGGGAGTTTGTTCCACCACTTCTTCTTCCCAGCAAAAACACATAGGAAGTGGTGAAGGGTGGGCGTTTTGGGGGCTGTCTATTGTAAAATCCTGACGTTCTAAAAGTGCTGTTTTGCAGCCAAGTTTGAATAAATGATTTTTCATTTCGATTTGATTTTGATCATAGAAAATGTTTTATTTATTTTTTATACCTTTATGTTTTATTCCTTGCTTTCTACACTTATTCTTGGGATTTCAATAATTAAATAATACATTAAATTGCTATATTATGTATCAAAATCTAACACGTGCAACATTTAGCGAAAGAACCGAGAGCATTCTGGGAGTATATTAGATCAAAAAAGGTGAATTCAAATAATCGGAAATTAATTAAAGATGGACGGGTACTAGCAGATCATGAGTGCGCTAATGAATTAGCTCGTTACTTCCAGTCCGTGTATAACCCGGAACCTCCCGCGCTGAGTGCGGCGGCGGCGAGCGCGGGCCGTGCGGCCGGCGCGGCGGGGGCGGCGCGGGCCCATCTCGCGCCGCTGAGCCGCGCCGACGTGCGGGCCGCGCTCGCGCGCTTGCCCTCTAAGCGATCCGCTGGACCAGATGGTATTCCGGCCTTTATTTTTAAGGACTGCCGTGCAATATTGATAGGTCCGTTATTGCATTTATACTAGGGCATGCAATACCGGTTAACCGGTTTCGTTTTTACCGGTAAATACCCCATTTTTGCGAGTTTTAAATTACCGGTAAAAATAATTTGAAACCGGTAATTTACCGGTTTTTACGTTTTTCTGATAAAATATGGCATTTGTTCATTTAACGTCAAATCTTTGTTATGTAGCCTGAATATAATGTAATGTTGCATATATTACGTATTGTAAGAGTGTTAAAGTTGCTGTTTTTTAGGAAAGTAAACTTGTGTGTCCTTAACTATCTCTAGGTTAGATACAAATCTTCTTTCTCATCATAATTTATGAAATCTAAACAAATTGTATTCATTCGGTTATTCGTGTACAAATGTACAAATGTAGCTAATGCGTATTTTACCTGCTCTATGACCTTATTGAGCAAGGGCTTTTACTTCACCACCATGAGGACAGCTCTGAGGACACGGTGGAGCACACAGTCCAGGTGTGCACTGCCTGGGAAGGGTACCGCCGTGTTGTCGTCGAGGCAATAGGCAGCGGCGACCTTTCGCGTCCTTCCCTGGTTCAAGCCATGGTCCTGAGCTAAAGGGACTGGGAAGCCGTCGCCTCCTTCTGCGAAGCAGTCATGCTCGAGAAGGAGACGGCGGAGCGACTGCGAGTAGCACCTCTCATCCCAGCCGCTGTAGTGGACCAGGAAGACACCACGGGCGCCAAGGGTCGAGAGACGACTCCCGGCCACCATAGGCGTCGGTCTGTGGACGGTGAGTTCGGCTGGCTTATCGTTCCACCGTCTGCATAGACAACAGACCCGTGTCAGCGGCGCGCGTTGTTCCACGGGCTCCTCAGGGAGATGTCAGCAAACCCAGTGGGGCCCAGCAGGGCCGAGGCCTGCCGGGGCCGCGGGATTGTTCGAAAGAGTTACCGCGACCCTGGTCCATAAAACGCATAATACTAAGAAACATGGGTTCTAGACAGAAAGAGTCTGTCATTTGATGATTTACCATAAAAAAGGGCTTTCACTTCAATGAAAAATATATTTTTTTACGGTAATTCTTAGCGTTTATCCCGTCTTGTGACGGGGTCGGCTTTCCGTATCTCCCTTCTTCCACCTCGCTCTATCCTCCTGAATAGACATCTTCCTCTTCGAGTTCGCAGATTTTCATGTTCATTACGACACTCAACCACCACAGTTTCGGCCTGCCTTTGCGCCTTTGACCGGGTATATTGAGATTAAGTATCACATTCACACTGCCGATGTCCTCAGGTGTCACTCCTTTTTACATGTCCGTACCATCGCAGCCGTTTCTCTTGCATATTGTCGGCGACATCGCGTACGGATGGTACTGACATGTTTTTTGTTACGGCCCACGTCACAAAAAACGTTTACCACCTTATACTTTGCATATTTATTTAGTTTTTGCTTTAAGACTACCCAATTTTATTGTTATAATACCACATTTTAAAAAAATTACAAAAATTACCGTTTTACCGGTTTACCGGTAAAAATATTTTTATTACCGAATTTTTACCGGTAATTTTTGTTTTACCGAAATTGCATGCCCTAATTTATACAATGTTTTTATTCGATCTGCAACGTTCCCCGATCGTTGGAAACTCACTCGGGTAGTACCGGTGCTGAAGGGCAGTGGTGGGCCTGAACCCTGTGACTATAGGCCTGTGGCAGTGTTGTGCACTTCAGCTAAGGTGTTCGAGTCAGCGATTCACAGCAGCCTGTACCCACAGGTAAGTGCATTGCTATCGGACGCGCAGCACGGCTTTCGTCCTGGGAGGGGAACGACGGGGAACTTGTTAGATCTTATGACACACGTTGTGCCGGCGGTGGATGCTGGACTACAGGTGGACGTGGCCTACTTTGATTTTCGGAAAGCTTTCGACACTGTAGATAATGATATCCTGCTTTCGAAGTTGGCCGCCATAGGCTGCACTACGCACACTCTGACATTCTTTGCAAGTTACTTGAGAGACCGCTGTCAGTACGTTGATTGCAATGGAAGCCTTTTTGAGCCCTACTTTACGAGATCAGGAGTAAGTCAGGGCAGCAATCTAGGACCCCTACTATTTATATTAACCGTCAATGACTTGCCGAATGTGGTTTATAACTCCACACCATTATTGTTTGCTGATGACCTAAAATTAATTTAAAAAAAAGAGCAGAAAGAGGATCATCACATATTACAGCAAGATAAAACCAAAATTGAAAAATGGAGTTTAGAAAATAGATTATATTTCAATGTGGCCAAATGCTCCGTATTATCATTCAGCCGAGCACGGAACCCGAGTCATCACCAATATTGCATGGACGGAAGGCCGCTGCAGCGGGTCTCTGATGTCAAGGATTTAGGTGTGCGCTTCACTGCTGATGTGAATTTCAGGACTCATATCAAAAGTGTCTGTAAAAAAGCTTACCGAAATTTAGGGATGATATTACGGTTAGGTAACCATTTCAATAACATAAACGCCCTTAGAGCTCTGTATGAAGCCATTGTAAAGAGCCATCTAGAGTGTAATGCCGTTATTTGGTCACCACATGAACTCAAATATAAACTAATGCTCGAGCGCATACAGAACAAATTTATCAGATTTTTGTATTCAAAAATGTATGGTGTTTTTCCAGGTTATCCACTGTTGTACCCGACTCTTTTTGTATTAGGAATGGTGGGGTATTATAAAATTGAGGTGAGGAGGGATGTAGCTGTCGCCACTTATTTATTTAAAGTACTTCGTGGCAAAATACATAATCCGAGGATTTTAGAAATTATTCAGTTATGTGTCCCGGACGCGTACACGGCGCGGCGGCGGCGGCCGGCGCTGCTAGCGGTGTCGCGCTCGTGCACCAACCTCCTACAGCGCGTGCCCCTGACGCGTGCACTGCGCACGCTCAATTTTATGTCGGAATCGGGACAAATTGATATATTAAATTGTTCTCTGAATGAATTCACAAGAGTAGTGTACTGTACCTGCTCTAATATAATTAATGTTTAATTTAAGGTAATTAATGTTTAATTTTAAGTGTGTAGAGTAGTTTAGATTAAGTATCTGTAAAATTGTCAATACACTATTGCATTAGGTTCTCCTGTAATGATAGTTGTATTTTGTGATAAATAAATAAAAATAAATAAAAGTAAAAGGTCTAGTCCTATCAGACCATCGAAATAGTCATGAAATTTGTATATATAAAACTTTAATTCACAAGGTAAGTTGATAGAATAATCATTACGGCTAGTTGCATATACATTTGTTACTTCAAACGGGTCGTACTTCCAGGGTAAATGAGGATAGTATTTCTTTACAGTTTCTGGGCTAATGAACGATTGATTTGCCCCGATATCAATAAGCAATTTAAGTGGTGGATTAGAAGTTGCTATGTAAGGTAAGTAGCGCTGAGTCTGTAAATTAACTTCTATTTTTAACCCCCGACGCAAAAACGACGGGGTGTTATAAGTTTGACGTGTCTGTGTGTGTGTGTATGTGTGTGTGTGTGTGTGTGTGTATGTGGCATCGTAGCTCCCAAACGGATGATCCGATTGTAATGCGTTTTTTTTTGTTTAAAAGGTATGTCAGTCGGGAGTGTTCTTAGCTATGTTTGGTGGAAATCGGTTCAGGTCTTCAAGGTCATCAGCTCGTTTGCTAGATGTGATAGGAATGTTACACGCTCAGTTTACTTGCAAGTATATGTGGAATCTGAAATTTGAAACACTAATGTCTTTTGGAACCACTGAGCTGGTCTGCTGGTAGGGCACGAAGGTAGGAGACGTAACCCTGAACTGCCTTTTAGTAAACCCATCGAGTTTGGGCTCGTTGAATTTGTCTTGACGAGTTCTCTTCATGTTTCTGATTGACGAGAACCTGATGCTGGAAATGGGATGTGGCGGATGAAACCCTGAAATGCCGGAATGAAACGGATAAACCGATTTATATTTTTGCTGAAAATCTAGAATGTCCAAAGGTTAATCTTTATATAACTATTTTTATTTATTTACATAGTTATATATTATATACATAGATATTTACAACACAAAAAAAAAACTATCCTAGTAGAACAATAAAAAAAAATATATATATATACACTATATCTAAAAGGCGTCAAAAAATTCATCCCCATCGCTGTCAACTGGGAGCGTACCCAAGAGGCTGGCAGCTTTACCTCGTTGGATGGCCATGCTGATCCTTTGTCCGAGGTAATAGCCAGCCTTTTGGTCACGAGAAGCGTCAACCAGCCGCCTAGACAGGTCTTTAAATAGGGTATGCGCATTCGGACCCCACGACCCGAGGGTTTCAACCCTCTTTATTGTTTCTCAATCTGTGCAATTCTCCCAGAGCCAGTTTGTCATGAGGATTGTTAAACAGCTTCCTTTGGCCGAGATCGCATATAGCGACCCCATCTTAAGATAAAATAAATTAAATGAAAGAAGGAAAAATTAAGGAGCTCCTTTAAAAAGCATGAAATAAAATAAAATTATAAATTTAAAAAAACCCCCGACCCAAAAAAAGTACGCTATAATTATGACAAAAGGTTAAAAACGCTAAACCCTATAAAAAGCAAAAAATAACTTTTAACACTACGTAAACTAAATTTTGACGTGTCGGGGGACCGCTTTTTACCTTCATAAATACTTACATAAATCAAATGATACCTACCTAATTACGACATTCGCTTAAAAAAAACACGTAGGTTTCTAAAGTAATGAATTAGTGCGGTCCCGCGACACGACATAATTTAGTTTACGTAGTGTTAAAAGTTATTTTTTGCTTTTTATAGGGTTTAGCGTTTTTATAACCCGTTTGTATTCGAACCTTTCTGAAAATTTTCCTCGTTAGGAGTTGTAACGTTAGCTTGCGTTTCTTCCGGGATAGCACCATATGTATCAGCACAAGTAAGCTGTTGTGGCATAGACATGTTGAAATGTTGGGGTTCCTAAAGGGGTTGCTTAAAGGAGACGACCACATTACTTGACAACTATTTAATGACTAAAAGACTGAAATGACATATTACTATAAGATAGACGGTATAATGCAACTCAGCACTACATAAGAGAGTTAACACACTTAATACTATAAAGGACCGTACTCACTATAATTATTACACTTCACCTCCCACGGAAAGTGAAAAAAAGTAAAATAATAATTTGCTTTTTTTTTAAATCATTAATTAGCATTATTGAAAATTTAAAAATTTAAACTTATCTATCTATACATATAATAAATCTGTAAAAAAACTGTGTCTGTACATTGAATATATTAAAAAAAAAAAAATTGGGTGGGGTTTAGAAACAGTAATGGAGCACGAATCCAAAAAAAAAATTCTGTCTGTTTGTCTGTATGTCTGTATGTCTGTATGTCTGTATGTCTGTATGTCTGTATGTCTGTTTGTTTGTACACGCTAATCTTCGGAACTACTGAACGGATTTCAATGATTTTTTCTTTGTTGTATCAGTATTAAGCCGGGTCAACATATAGGCTATAATTTATCTTCGAAACTTGAAGACCTGATGCAGAACTCCAACAGACCGACAAAACTATAAGAGATACAAAAATGGTGCCATGGCAAAAATTGTTTCATGTGATGAGCATTTTCAGCTGAGATAATAAATTTTAAGATCTGGAACACCTGATGTGGAACCCCAAGAGCCCAGCTTCTCTGTACCATATACGGGTATGACGTTTTAGCAAAAGTTGTTCAATTTGATAAGCACTTCCTATTGACTTATACAAATTGAAGATCTAAAACACCTGATGTGGAACTCCAGGGGCCCAGCTAGACTATAGCATATAGAGGTATGACGTTTTAGCAAAAGTTGTTCAATCTGATAAGCACTCTCTGTTGACTTATAAAAATTGAAGATGTAAAACGCCTGATGTGGAACTCCAGGAGCCCAGCTAGACTTTAACATATGAAGATATGAGGTTCTAGCAAAAGTGGTTCAATCTGATAAGCACTCTCTATTGACGTATAAACATCGAAGACGTATAAAAATGGCAGGTGGAGACTCGGCACCTCACTTACTGGGCCCCCGGGAATCAGTCACTGAATAGCAACAAGAGGGCAACAGGGACATGAGCGGCTGAAGGGCGAGGATACCTCGGCGGACTTTAAACGCAGATTACGCGCTCCCTGTGGGTCACTTACCATGAGGCACCTACCTTCCAAGCAGGGCTACTAATCCTGCTCTAGCGACTCCATTCTGGACGGCCAAGCCAAGCCAGAGGCGTGAGACCTACCCCCGTCATGGTTCACTTCGACCGGCCGGAGATGGGGGACAGTATACTCCCTGTTCTCCCTGGAGAACTCAGTATATATAGCCCCGCGGGGTCGCTACTCCCCGTCATCAGCCTCAGATGACCTGCAGTGCTTATATCTCATTATTATTGTCGTTATTATCTCAAGAGCCTTTGTCCCAATTATGTTAGGGTCGACTTCCAGTCACGATGCAACTGAGTACCAGTGTTTTACAAGGAGCGACTGCCCAGCTGACCTCCACAACCCGGTTACCCGCTCAACCCAACACCCCTTGGTAAAACTGGTCAGACTTACTGGCTTCAGACTACCCATAACGACTGCCAAGAATCTTCAATGTCAGCCGGAACCTACAGTTTAACTTCCCCTCCAAATAAAGGTCATTGGTATCCAAAATATACGTAGAAAGTACATACGAACTTAGAAAGTTGCATTGGCAGGTACTTGCCAGACCTGGAATCAAAGACGCTCATACTTGAGAGATTGGTTCTCTACCCACTAAACCACCACAACTTCCACTAAGTCACCACGACTTTGTCATCTATTTAATGTTTTTTTACGTAATAATACGTGTAATATTTCTGCCACACTCAACTTAAATGCGTACTAATTAAAATCACTACTTTTATCCCTATGGTCACGTCTATTGCGGTTCAATTCTCAGCGTTTTGTTTAGTCTGCTGTGCTTTTGCCGTTAAAGTACAAAAATTAAATATATGGAACGTTTCTAATGGTTATGCGTATTCCGTTGTTTTCAAGTCAACGGGCCCTTAAAATTCAATATCAGACTATTCAGATCTTTGATTTTGCTGACCCCGTAGTCGCTGGCATAAGGGACAGGATCCGCGTACGAAGTCGCGGGCAGAAGCTAGTTTGAAATAAAATCTTAACCTACATATATATTCTATTACAGTATATCCTACATTCTTATCATTAAACATTGATAACATTGCAATGTTATCTCAATTTAAAACTTACTCATTAGCTTACTAACATTAATTATTCTTACTCATAACTTACTCACATATTTAATTTTATCTTAACCACATTCATTGACAAAAGGGCCTAGTCCTATTTTTATGTACTAAATCTATTTTATTATTCTTAAGTATTTTAACATTACAACCTAAATCTTCCACGACAGTGTAGGGACCTTCAAATATTGCATCTAATTTACTACGTGTTTCATTTTTTAATAAAACTAAATCATCTTTCTTATATGCAGTTGAATTAACAGATTTATCATATATTTCCTTACTTATGTTTATTTAGCAACAAATTATTCTTGGCATCGGCATGAGCTAACTGTAACCTATATTTTAATTGTAATGGGTAGCTATCCATGTTGTACAAAGGATCTACTGAATCGGAAATGCTATCTGGTATTCGACAAAGTTTTCCAAAAACAAGTTCATATGGTTCATACGTATAATTTGTTTCAGAATGGACTGTATTGTTAAAACTAAAGCACCAAAATGGTAACCAATAGCTCCATGTGTCAGTATGATTGTTACTTTGAATTCTCAAAAATGCACCCAAAGTTTTGTGAGCATTTTCAAGGGCTCCAATTGACTGGTGGTGATAAGCTGTAGAAGATAATTTTTCAATATTAAGAATTTTACAAACCTGTTCCATGGTTGCAGAAATAAATTCTGTTCCCCGATCTGTAGCTATTGTTTCCGGAATACCAAATTTTAACATAAACTCTCTAACAAAAGCATCTGCAATGGACACCGTTTCTTTATTTTGCATTGGAATAGCTTGAACAAATTTTGTTAACTCGCACTGCATAGTCAATATATAACAATTACCACTATCGTCTCTATCTAAAGGTCCCACAACATCTAAGTAAATCTTTTCGAATGCCGAGGAAGCCGTTGTTGTAATTTCCATCGGCTCCTTAACCTTTAAGTACACGCGTTGTTTATGGTAACGTTTCGTCACGCGTGGGGTCCGGAAGTATCCCCATAGGTATTTTACATTTATGCTCCGTATTTTTCAAAAATTCTTAAATATTAATTTAGATTAAAAGAAAATACATATTAATACGTATAAAAAGTTTTTATTGTTAGCAAAACAATCAGTCTTTACATAGTGAAAAAACATTTAACGAAATAACATCTTGTACATAGCAATTTTTTAAGGCACTTAACTAATGTTCTTAATTTTTTTTAAATTATCAACTTTTGACTAATATATTCTTACTTTCTAATAAAATAGGAAACAAAGAAACGTAATATAAGGAAAACTAAACAATATCATACAAATACAAAAAATCACAACCCCTCAATATTACTGTCGGGCGCTAAAGTAAAAAATAATTATTTTGGTTGGCATGGTAAACAATAAGTAAGTAATTGCTACTGAATGAGGCTTAAAAATAGTTTTTTGCATGATCTACAACAAAAGTGCTCTTTTTATCCTTAGGCCTTGGACAAATAGAGCACCTCCGCTTCATTTTTGGAGCATTAGGACCAGCCTCATCTGAACTAGGCAAAGGGTCTTCTTTGTCGATCAATTTGTATCAATATCTTCACTTTCAGAGTCACTTATATCCTGTAGGATTTGTGCGATGGCGTCTTCTGATATTTGGCGACTCATTTTTGCAGTTTTCTATACATATAATAAATCTGTAAAAAAACTGTGTCTGTACATTGAATATATTAAAAAAAAAAAAATTGGGTGGGGTTTAGAAACAGTAATGGAGCACGAATCCAAAAAAAAAATTCTGTCTGTTTGTCTGTATGTCTGTATGTCTGTATGTCTGTATGTCTGTATGTCTGTTTGTTTGTACACGCTAATCTTCGGAACTACTGAACGGATTTCAATGATTTTTTCTTTGTTGTATCAGTATTAAGCCGGGTCAACATATAGGCTATAATTTATCTTCGAAACTTGAAGACCTGATGCAGAACTCCAACAGACCGACAAAACTATAAGAGATACAAAAATGGTGCCATGGCAAAAATTGTTTCATGTGATGAGCATTTTCAGCTGAGATAATAAATTTTAAGATCTGGAACACCTGATGTGGAACCCCAAGAGCCCAGCTTCTCTGTACCATATACGGGTATGACGTTTTAGCAAAAGTTGTTCAATTTGATAAGCACTTCCTATTGACTTATACAAATTGAAGATCTAAAACACCTGATGTGGAACTCCAGGGGCCCAGCTAGACTATAGCATATAGAGGTATGACGTTTTAGCAAAAGTTGTTCAATCTGATAAGCACTCTCTGTTGACTTATAAAAATTGAAGATGTAAAACGCCTGATGTGGAACTCCAGGAGCCCAGCTAGACTTTAACATATGAAGATATGAGGTTCTAGCAAAAGTGGTTCAATCTGATAAGCACTCTCTATTGACGTATAAACATCGAAGACGTATAAAAATGGCAGGTGGAGACTCGGCACCTCACTTACTGGGCCCCCGGGAATCAGTCACTGAATAGCAACAAGAGGGCAACAGGGACATGAGCGGCTGAAGGGCGAGGATACCTCGGCGGACTTTAAACGCAGATTACGCGCTCCCTGTGGGTCACTTACCATGAGGCACCTACCTTCCAAGCAGGGCTACTAATCCTGCTCTAGCGACTCCATTCTGGACGGCCAAGCCAAGCCAGAGGCGTGAGACCTACCCCCGTCATGGTTCACTTCGACCGGCCGGAGATGGGGGACAGTATACTCCCTGTTCTCCCTGGAGAACTCAGTATATATAGCCCCGCGGGGTCGCTACTCCCCGTCATCAGCCTCAGATGTCCTGCAGTGCTTATATCTCATTATTATTGTCGTTATTATCTCAAGAGCCTTTGTCCCAATTATGTTAGGGTCGACTTCCAGTCACGATGCAACTGAGTACCAGTGTTTTACAAGGAGCGACTGCCCAGCTGACCTCCACAACCCGGTTACCCGCTCAACCCAACACCCCTTAGTAAAACTGGTCAGACTTACTGGCTTCAGACTACCCATAACGACTGCCAAGAATCTTCAATGTCAGCCGGAACCTACAGTTTAACTTCCCCTCCAAATAAAGGTCATTGGTATCCAAAATATACGTAGAAAGTACATACGAACTTAGAAAGTTGCATTGGCAGGTACTTGCCAGACCTGGAATCAAAGACGCTCATACTTGAGAGATTGGTTCTCTACCCACTAAACCACCACAACTTCCACTAAGTCACCACGACTTTGTCATCTATTTAATGTTTTTTTACGTAATAATACGTGTAATATTTCTGCCACACTCAACTTAAATGCGTACTAATTAAAATCACTACTTTTATCCCTATGGTCACGTCTATTGCGGTTCAATTCTCAGCGTTTTGTTTAGTCTGCTGTGCTTTTGCCGTTAAAGTACAAAAATTAAATATATGGAACGTTTCTAATGGTTATGCGTATTCCGTTGTTTTCAAGTCAACGGGCCCTTAAAATTCAATATCAGACTATTCAGATCTTTGATTTTGCTGACCCCGTAGTCGCTGGCATAAGGGACAGGATCCGCGTACGAAGTCGCGGGCAGAAGCTATCTATATCTATACATATAATAAATCTGTAAAAAAACTGTGTCTGTACATTGAATATATTAAAAAAAAAAAAATTGGGTGGGGTTTAGAAACAGTAATGGAGCACGAATCCAAAAAAAAAATTCTGTCTGTTTGTCTGTATGTCTGTATGTCTGTATGTCTGTATGTCTGTATGTCTGTATGTCTGTATGTCTGTATGTCTGTTTGTTTGTACACGCTAATCTTCGGAACTACTGAACGGATTTCAATGATTTTTTCTTTGTTGTATCAGTATTAAGCCGGGTCAACATATAGGCTATAATTTATCTTCGAAACTTGAAGACCTGATGCAGAACTCCAACAGACCGACAAAACTATAAGAGATACAAAAATGGTGCCATGGCAAAAATTGTTTCATGTGATGAGCATTTTCAGCTGAGATAATAAATTTTAAGATCTGGAACACCTGATGTGGAACCCCAAGAGCCCAGCTTCTCTGTACCATATACGGGTATGACGTTTTAGCAAAAGTTGTTCAATTTGATAAGCACTTCCTATTGACTTATACAAATTGAAGATCTAAAACACCTGATGTGGAACTCCAGGGGCCCAGCTAGACTATAGCATATAGAGGTATGACGTTTTAGCAAAAGTTGTTCAATCTGATAAGCACTCTCTGTTGACTTATAAAAATTGAAGATGTAAAACGCCTGATGTGGAACTCCAGGAGCCCAGCTAGACTTTAACATATGAAGATATGAGGTTCTAGCAAAAGTGGTTCAATCTGATAAGCACTCTCTATTGACGTATAAACATCGAAGACGTATAAAAATGGCAGGTGGAGACTCGGCACCTCACTTACTGGGCCCCCGGGAATCAGTCACTGAATAGCAACAAGAGGGCAACAGGGACATGAGCGGCTGAAGGGCGAGGATACCTCGGCGGACTTTAAACGCAGATTACGCGCTCCCTGTGGGTCACTTACCATGAGGCACCTACCTTCCAAGCAGGGCTACTAATCCTGCTCTAGCGACTCCATTCTGGACGGCCAAGCCAAGCCAGAGGCGTGAGACCTACCCCCGTCATGGTTCACTTCGACCGGCCGGAGATGGGGGACAGTATACTCCCTGTTCTCCCTGGAGAACTCAGTATATATAGCCCCGCGGGGTCGCTACTCCCCGTCATCAGCCTCAGATGTCCTGCAGTGCTTATATCTCATTATTATTGTCGTTATTATCTCAAGAGCCTTTGTCCCAATTATGTTAGGGTCGACTTCCAGTCACGATGCAACTGAGTACCAGTGTTTTACAAGGAGCGACTGCCCAGCTGACCTCCACAACCCGGTTACCCGCTCAACCCAACACCCCTTGGTAAAACTGGTCAGACTTACTGGCTTCAGACTACCCATAACGACTGCCAAGAATCTTCAATGTCAGCCGGAACCTACAGTTTAACTTCCCCTCCAAATAAAGGTCATTGGTATCCAAAATATACGTAGAAAGTACATACGAACTTAGAAAGTTGCATTGGCAGGTACTTGCCAGACCTGGAATCAAAGACGCTCATACTTGAGAGATTGGTTCTCTACCCACTAAACCACCACAACTTCCACTAAGTCACCACGACTTTGTCATCTATTTAATGTTTTTTTACGTAATAATACGTGTAATATTTCTGCCACACTCAACTTAAATGCGTACTAATTAAAATCACTACTTTTATCCCTATGGTCACGTCTATTGCGGTTCAATTCTCAGCGTTTTGTTTAGTCTGCTGTGCTTTTGCCGTTAAAGTACAAAAATTAAATATATGGAACGTTTCTAATGGTTATGCGTATTCCGTTGTTTTCAAGTCAACGGGCCCTTAAAATTCAATATCAGACTATTCAGATCTTTGATTTTGCTGACCCCGTAGTCGCTGGCATAAGGGACAGGATCCGCGTACGAAGTCGCGGGCAGAAGCTAGTCAACAATAATTCTGAAAAAACAACAAATTGAAAAATTTGCAAAGTGAAAAAAGTTACTACGTATAATCACGGGTGGGGTCCACAGGTATCCCCGCACGAGTAAAAAATGTACTTACCTTAACCGTAACGCCACGTAAGTTCACCCGTCGAAAGCGTCGGCGGCGCACTGAGATTAGCCAAAATGCTGCGATCGTGGCTTGTCAATTTGAAAAAATACAGTTAAAAAAGAGCGCGTGGGGTCTGCTTAGACCCCGCCCGTGATGTTAAAGGTTAATATAACGAAAATATTTAGATTTTTGACATTTCGTACATTTTTTGACAAAATCCTGAACATCTTTGTCGATACTTGGCCAATAGTATCGCCTCTTGATGGTATTTACCATTCTGCGCACTCCAGCATGACCACTGGTAGGCAGTAAATGAAAGTCATTCATAATTAACGTCTTCTCATTGTCATCAGTTATTCTTTTAACACCTCGTAGTATACATATTCGTGGTCCGGACACTTTTGACAAATTCTAAATTATCATCGTTTTTAATTATACAAACTTCATTTATACGTATTCTTTCACAAAAATAGCTTAATTTCTGCACAAATTCGGCTCGCGAGAATTGCGCCTTGAAATCAAGATTAATATACAATGTCTTTTTACCGTCTAAAAATGCAAAACATTCAAATTCTGAAGTTATCAAGTCATTATCCCTAAATCTTTTTAATTTTTTGTCTTCAATCAAACACATTTCTACTGAATCACAAGGTTTTCTTAATATATCCACAACTCGTGGTTGATCAGGCCAGTTGTTAGTGGAATTATTAAGAGCTTTGTTTTCATCTACATATTTCATCTTATCCTGCCCATTCATCCTTTTCTTTTGCGCTCTAGTCATTACAGCCAATGCTTGCTCATTCATACTCTTAAGCTCATCAGATGTTATGCAAACTCTAGATAAAGCATCTGCCACAACATTGTCCTTGCCTTTTACATAAACAATTTTAAAGTTATATTCTTCTAAAGTTAACCGGAATTTAATTAATCTACTAGACGGATCTTTCATCCCAAAAAGATATAACAATGGTTTGTGATCCGTCATGATGGTAAATTTATTTCCATATAAATATGGCATAAAATATTTAACAGACCACACTATAGCCAAAAGTTCTTTTTGAATAGTTGGATAGTTCTTTTCTGCTTTATTCAGGGGTCTACTAGCATATGCAACTGGTCTAAGATCCTTATTACATAAAACAGAACCAATAGCAGTACCGGAAGCATCTGTCTGTAAAATAAATTCATGATTGTCCGAAAAATCGGGATATTGTAGAATGGGTGAACTCATTAGTGCATTTTTCAAAAACTCGAAGGCCTGTTGACATTCATTAGTCCAAATAAATGGTACATTTTTTCTACCTAACATATTTAAAGGCATCGCTATATCTGAGAAATGTCTTATGAATTTACGATAATAGTTACAGAAAGCAACAAAACGTTTAACTTCCTCTGCATTTTTAGGTGTAGGATAATTTTGTAGTACTTTATTTATTTATTTATTTAAAATACTTTTTGCACATTGTACAACGGCGGACTTAACGCCTTAAGGTGTCTACACACCAAAGCCGCTGATGCCGGCGGCACAGCCCGGCGGCCCAACCCGCCGGCCGTATTTTGTACAATCATGCCGCCGGCTTTCATAGAGTATTTGACAATTACTAGAAGACCACATGCCGCGGCAGTCGTGCCGCCGGGCTGTGCCGCCGGGTCAGCGGCTTTGGTGTGTAGATCCCTTTAGGCGTTCTCTGCCAGTCTACCTTAGAGTGGTGGTGAAATAGAAGTGGTAGGTGCAACACAATTTGAGCATCAGTGGCAGATAATAAAAATATATATTTATGCATATATAAATATAATATATATATATATATATATATATAACTATATATATGTACAACTGTATCCAGGAGAATGTAGGAGAAGATAGTAGGAAAAATGAACTACTGTAATGATTCCGCCAACTTGCCATGGATGTGATTTCGCAGTTTCATTTTAAAAGTGTGTCGACTATTTACCATCCTAACCTCCAGAGGTAGCTCATTCCAGAGAAGAATAGATTTCACAAAGAAGGAAGAGTGAATAATGTCTGAACGGTGAGCAGGGCAGTGAAGAAGACGATTATTAGAGGAGCGGAGATTTTTGTTATGCTGAGAACACACATACTGAAAGTGAGAGGTTAAATAGGAAGGTGAAGACGGGGTATAAAGTATAGAAAAAAGAGTAGTTAATGCCCTCATCACACGTCGTTGTCTTATCGGTAGCCATTTAAGTTGCGCTCGATACGCTGACACATGATCGTACTTGCGAAGATTAAAAACGAATCGAATGCAATTGTTGAGAAGCCGGTCGAGTTTATTGAGCAGATCTGCATTCAGGTCATAGTAGCAAACATCACCATAGTCGATTATAGGAAAGATTAAGGTTTGCATAAGCATTGCTTTTACATGGAACGGGAGCAAGTTTTTGAAGCGATAAAGAAACCGCAGTGTACTAGTGATTTTTTGGCTGACAGCTGCAACTTGTGCTTGCCAATTGAGTGAAGAGTCAAGATGAAGGCACAAATTCTTCACTGAGCAGCTGAACGGTATATTTATCCCGTCAAATACCAAAGTTGGTAACCCAAGTGCGTCTACTTTACCTAAATTTCTTGAGCTACCAATGATAATAGCTTGGCATTTAACAGGATTGACTGCCACTCCGAACCTGTCAGACCAACTTTTGACTACCTCCAAGTCTTTGTTAATTTTAACAAGCGCAGCTGCCAACTCATTCACTTTTGTGTGACGATACAACTGCAAGTCATCGGCATAGAGATGATATGAACACTGAAGCTCAGGAGTAAGGAAATTTATAAATATGGAGAATAACAGAGGTGAGAGTATGCCGCCTTGAGGAACGCCAGCATTCAAAGTACACCAGGCAGATGAATCCTCATCCACCCGAACCGACTGCTGGCGATCATGAAGATAAGAGGAAAACCAGTCTGACGCCTTAGAAGAGACCATAAGATGTGATAGAATAGATAAAAGGATGTCGTGACTGACGGTATTGAACGCATTTGAAAAATCCACGAGTACCAACACTGTGAGATTAGCGTCTTCCATCGCAAATCTAATATCGCCAGTCACTTTGAGGAGGGCAGAAGAAGTGCTGTGGCCCGGCCTAAATCCGGATTGGAAAGGGCTCAGTAGCTCATTGCCGTAGATAAAACGAGCAAATTGCTTATGAGCACAAGCCTCAAGCACTTTGGATAAGAAAGGTAGGATAGAAATTGGACGAAAGTGACTGGGGAGGGTAGGGCTGGAAATTTTGGGAAGAGACTTTAGTCTTTTCGGGATCTGGTAAAATGCCTTTTTCTGAAACCAAATGTCCTAGATAAAGAATTTCTTTCTTTAAAAATTCACATTTTTGGGGGTTTAACTTCAAATTGACTTTTCTTAGTCTTTCCATTACACTTATTAAATTTCGATTATGGCTAGATAGATTTCTTCCAAAAACGATAAGGTCATCTTGATATACCAGACATCTATCGTAAGTAGGGCTGCCATCCGTCCGGGTTTCCCCGGATTTGTCCTCGTTTTGACCCCGTCCGGGGGACGTCCGGGCGGGTTTTCGAGAAACGTCCGGGGAAAACCCGGACACTTTTCATTTAAGAAAAACCTTACTGTATTTACGTATTTATCGGCATTATGATATAAAACACTAACTTCATTCGGTGTAAGAGTACCCGTCCGGGGAAAAATGCGATTTAAGTCAAATGTCCGGGTTTTTTTTAATCTTCGTCCGGGTTTGGCGAAATTCGAGATGGCAGCCGTAATCGTAAGTTAAACCAGACATTGCTATAGACATCATACAACTAAAAGCACTAGGACTGATCTTCAATCCCATTGGTAAACGTTTCATGCAGTATTGGCCAGTATTTGTAGTAAAAGCCGTTAATTTACGACTACTAGACTCTAAACTCACTTGGTAATAGCCTTGGTGAAGGTCAAGATGTGTAAAATAAATGGCTCCAGTGAGAGTATCTAAAATTTCATTAATATTTGGTAAAGGGAATTTATCGTCGCAAATAACTTCATTCAATTTTCTATAACCTTTAAGTACCGACGTGCATTTTTTGTAGCGTTAGTACCGATGTGAGGCCTGAGAGGCCGCGTATATTATATAGTTTTTTAAAGAAAGTGATGAATTAAATTATTTGTCCTTGCATTATGACAAAAACTGAAGGGTTTTGAAAATAAATAAATATAGAAAGGTAATCAACTTTATTATTTTTTTGAATATAAGACTGCAATAAAATTTGGCTTGAATTTTGGGGAAAAATCAGACTATTCGTTATAAAAAACCAAAACATAAAAAATACTCCTCTCAGAATAACAACAAATAGTATTTCTCACTTACGACTAATATAACTCTTAGAAAAAAAAATTAGTAAGAACATAAACCTTCTGAAAAAAAAAATGTCCACAGTCAAACTACACCTTCAATTCTAGACACAGTCAGGGCATACTTGTTTCGCGCACTGCAAACAAACGTGTTTTTTGCACGAATAGCATTTATAAGTTGATTTTCTTTTCAATTTAGGTTTACATGAAAGACATGTATTTCGTGTCTTGACTTCCTCAGCTCTGGACAAAAATCTTGGCCAACGTCGTCTACCTCTGAACCGCTGGAATCCTCAGCCGCTAGCCAGCTCTCAATCATTATTTGGATTCAGTGTATTTATACATGTCCGAGATCTCTTTGATTGTTGTAAATCTGCCACACAACTATTTTGCTTATTAGGGGAAGTCCCTGTTGTATCCATAGTTCATAATATGTGTGAAAATAATAGTTTACTATAACAAAAAAACTTACGTAAGTACCGACGTGAGGCCTGAGAGGCCGCGTCGGAATTTCAAAACGTAATTACTCACCAAATATGCATGTGACAACAACACTGCCTGTTCCAACGTCAACATGGGCACTAAACTTACAGCTACTTAAAAGCGGGGATTGGTATTGTGCGGGGGAGAGGGTAATCTAACAAATCAAGTACCTGCCGGGGCCTCTCAGACCGCACGTCGGTACTTAAAGGATAATCTACCACTAAACGCCATTTCTTCTCACTACTTTTGTTATTTTTCTTTGGTACTAATAAAATTGGACTGGACCACTCACTTGTTGACTCTTCTATAATATCATTTTCAAGCATATTTTTAACTTGCTTAGCTATTTCTGGTTTAAGAGCCTGTGGTAACCTATACGGTTTGACGTAAACAGGAGTAGAATTTTGGTTCACGACTATAGATTGCTCATAAATATTCGTTGTTGTTAATTTCTCCCTCTAAATGAAAAACATCAGAATACTTTGCACATATTGCCTCAATTGATTGCTTCTCTTCTCCGTTTAGATGACTTAAATTTAAATCAGACAACAATGTTTTTACCCTGTTAACATCAATATTGGTCTTTTTAAATTGACAGACATTATAATCTCCTAATTTATCTATATCTGGTGTGAAAGATGGAAAACTCACTTCCTTGTCACTAACGTTAAGTATCTTGATAGGAATTCTATTATTCATAAAGAGTGTTAAAATATTTGTATTAATATCTATATTTGCTCTGAATTTTTCTAAAAAGTCTAACCCTATGATTCCATCAGCTCTTAAGGGTAGCGAATTAAAAACTAGAAAATTGTGCTGAATTGTTACATTGCCATTATTTAATAATAAATTTACCGAACCTTGAGACTGTATCTGACCACCTATTCCATTTATCAACGTGTTATCGTTACAAACAACAATATTTTTTGGTAACAACTCACTCTTAATAACTGACAATGTTGCACCCGTATCAACAAGAAAGTAGTATTTTATATTTTTAATATAAAATGTTATGTACTTCGCGTTACCTTGCAATGACAATATAAAATGCTTAAGATCGAAAAAACTGGTCTGATGTACCTATATTATTATTATTTTTACCACCTTCACGCGTGTCATGTACTTGTTCTACCGGAAAGGCATTTTGGCCTCTTCCGCGGGTCCTTACATACCTGGAACCCCTATTACCTCGTTGATAACCGAAGGACGAGCGATAGTTGGTTCTAAAATTTCCACGGAAACCTCCTCGGTTATAATTGTTACTATATTGGTGTCCGCGAGGGTAATTGTTACTATATTGACTACGGCCAGTATCTCTGTGGTACCTTGATCTTTGTGATCGCCTGACATTATACGAACAGCGTCCATTTTTAGATGCATATAAAATATTACCTGAAGCTTGAAAAGACGTGCACTCTTCGTCTTTTGCTGCTTGTATGGCATCTTTCAAAATGTTGAAGCCGCGTGCCGAGATGATGGTGCTCAGCCTCGAGCTACGGAGACCATCTGAAAATCGTTTTATGGCAAAGTTTTCGTAATCGGCTTTAAAACGGAAAAGGTATCTAATTTTCCATCAGCTTGGGTAATTGTCAATTCTGTAAATAACTTTTCTACCTCACAACCATAGTCCTCAATAGACCTCGAACCTTGCTGAACATTATGAAGCTGCGTCTGTATAGCCATAAACGATTTCTTAGGTAAAAGATACTTCTTCAAGTCGTCAATTAATTCTTGAATAGTTTTGTATGAGCCTGAAATTCGCAACTTTGCGTTCTCACTCAACCTACTTTTTAAAACGAAATTAATTAATAATCCTTTACCTGGGGCGTCCAGCATGCCAGCATACATCTCCACGGAGTCTATTAGGCGCTTGGTGGTGGCCTCAACACCGTCCATTACTGGAATCAAACTACACGCCACCTTAAGATCGAAATCCATTTTTCCTAATGTAACTGGAAGAATACACAATTTAACTATTTCCTCGTACTTCTGCTTTATCTTTTCATAAAGATCAATTGCTAATGCCAAGTTAATATCCTTACTTTTCTCTAACAATAAAAATGTTTTACAACAATTTTCGAAAGCGCTCTTTGCTTGTTCTGACTTTGCTGAAATAATATTACCTTTGTATCTACTTTGTCCCTTTTTAACTAAATAATTACGTATTTCTACCAAAAAGTCATAATTTTGTTTTAAAACATCAACCATATTCTTAATCTAGAAATATAATAAGATACATGTAGAACATTCTAAATGAATGCGCTAATGCAGCAAAAATGTCCAACGGTGCATTTTGTTTCCGTTCGGTGTCGTATGACTGAGTGTCCGTGCATGATTCTAGCGTCTTTAAGTTTTTGCGTTATGAAATATGATACCGCGTAATTAGTTCACTTACTGATGTTTTACGAAAATACGTCAGAAAATAAAATACACACCACTAAACAATTCACTGTTGCTGATTGTCGGTATCTTCAGTACGTCCTCTGATGGATGATCTGATCCTCTACATGGTAGACATCGCGATTTCCTGCTGAATCCATGCGCGGTGGCAGTTTCTGTACAGCCTCAGGCCAAAATACACTGCTACGATTCCAATAATGGCCAAAACAATGTAGGTAACAATGCTAAGCCGCTCCACGTGACCTCCGATACCTTTCATCAAGGCATCATTGTTGCCTCCAGCCGAGCTTTGCGTGAGAAAAACTTGCTCCTTTTCCACAGTTGACCGACACATTTTATTGATTATTAATTATTCAATTTATGCTCAAATAAGATGCTAAAAACGGAAACTCTTAAACTTGACGCTATCCCCTTGGCAGAGCCCATGGCAGGGTCGCCATGAAATGTTGGGGTTCCTAAAGGGGTTGCTTAAAGGAGACGACCACATTACTTGACAACTATTTAATGACTAAAAGACTGAAATGACATATTACTATAAGATAGACGGTATAATGCAACTCAGCACTACATAAGAGAGTTAACACACTTAATACTATAAAGGACCGTACTCACTATAATTATTACACTTCAATGTCATAGTAGTCGGGTTGTTCATAGTAGTCGCAGTGATATTCCTCATAGCTATTATCGTAATACGGCTCGTAATATGGATATTCGTAACACTCGTTAAGGTTAATTTTTCTGCTCTTAAAATAGTTAGAAGGAGGTGGATTACCACTCTTTGTCCAATCATGACCACGCATTGGCATCGGTCTCGATACGTAATGGGATACACCACTCATAGGCTTTGGAGTATCATTTGCATATGACCCTTTAGGTTGAAAACTAGGCTGAGTTCTGAATGCGTTATAATTAGGTGGTCGTGCACCGAACATTTGTTGTGTGCGCGGAGCGCCTTGAAATTGCCACATATTCTGAGGACGTTGAACGGGCATAATCATATTTGCTTGTGAAGGCCCAGGTATTCTAGAATTAAACGGCTTTTGCATAGGCGTAGGCATATTCATAGGCATAGGCGACATGACAGGATTGAATGGCTTCATTGGTTGAATAGGTAGCTTTTCTTTTTCGGACTTAAAAATCATCAAATGACCCCTCCCGCTGTGGGTTAGCAGCGGTGAGGGAGTGTCAGACTCTTACTGACTAAAAACCGTCGTGTTTCGTCATAGGCCTTTTATGTACCAGGGCCGCGGTATCTCTTTCGAACAACCCGCAGCCCCGGCAGGTCTTGGCCCTGCTGGGCCCCGCTGGCCTTGCTGACATCTCTTTGAGGAGCGCGTGGAACAACGCGCGCCGTCGACACGGGTCTATCGTCTAAGTAGACAGAGGGACGATGAGCCACCCGAACTCACCGCCCACAGACCCACGCCTACGGTGGCCGGGAGTCATCTCGCGACACCCGGCGCCCATGGTGTCTACCTGGTCCAGCGCGGCGGCCGGGATGAGAGGTGCGAACTCTCTGGCGTTCCGCCTCCTCCTTCTCGAGCATGACCGCTTCGCAGAAGGAGGCGACGGCATCCCATTCCCTCTCGCCCCGGACCATGGCCTGAACCAGGGCCGGACGCGAGAGGTCGCCGCCGCCCAAAGCCTCGACGAGGACCCGGCGGTGCCCTTCCCATGCGGGGCACACCTGGACTGTGTGGTCCACCGTGTCCTCGGGGCTGTCCGCACAATGGTGACACCCGGACGCCTCCTCACGACCGATGCGGTGCAGGTACCTCCCGAAACAACCGTGTCCGGTGAGGACCTGCGTCATGCGGTACGTGAGGGCGCCGTGACTCCTCCCGAGCCACTCCTCAAAGAGGGGACTTACCGCCACGATGGTGGCGTGCCCTTTAAATAGGTAGCTGAGGTTGAATTTTCTTTGCTGGTAATTGCTCATTACGTCGCTGCATATACAGAGTATTCATTTCTTCATGAACAAACTCTAAAGCCTTTTCGATCGTGTCTGGTTGCATACATCTGATACGTGATCCTAGGGGGTCACGGAGGCCCCTTAGATAAGACTGAAGGGTTAACTTCTTATAGAGTGAGCGTTTCGATTCTATAGTGCTTTATTATTCTTTATTGCACACATAAATACATTTGACACACTGAAAACGGAGACATTATGTACAACGGCGAGCTTAACCCAGTGTTGGGTTCTCTTACAGCCAACCTTAGAGTGAAAGAGTGATTTGATGGGGTAGGGCGAATGTGCAACGTTATACTAATAACAATAATATATATGTATAATATCTTAATAAATTAAATATATACCTTTTATAATTATATAAAATATATACAATATAATATATACAAATATATACACAGGTCATAATGATAAATAATGTTCCTTAACTCGTCTCTTAAACTTATCCAATGATGAGCTCTCGCGTATAGAATGCGGAAGGGTATTCCACAGCCTAACAGCACGAACAGTGAATGATCCATCATAGCGACTTGAAGTGTGGGATGGGACACGAAGCAGAAGAGATAAGGAAGAGCGACAAGGTTTGCCTCTGGGAACGAGGAACTCAAAGCGTTCACGAAGGTAACTTGGAGTGACAGGATTGTGAAGAACAGAGTAAAGAAAAGAAAGAACGTGAGCGTCTCTACGCCGCCGAATAGGCAGCCACTTCAACTGGTTCCGAAATTCCGACACATGATCGTACTTTCGGAGGCCAAAAATGAAGCGGATGCACAAATTCTGCAGACGTTCGAGTTTATCAAGTAGCTCCTCAGTCGCATCAAGGAAACAGACATCAGCATAGTCTAACAGAGGAAGGAGGAGCGACTGAGCGAGAGTAATCTTTGTTGGAAAAGGCAGGAACTTCTGGAGACGCTTGAGTGATTGAAACGAGCAATATACCCTCCTGCTTACTTCTGCAATGTGTTTAGCCCAAGATAAGTTGCAGTCCATAAAGACACCCAAATTTTTAACGTGCGATGAGTAGGCTATTACTACATCGTCATACAGAAGTGGGGGGGGAGTTTGCAGCTTATTTATGAAATATCTGCCACCAATAATGAGAGCTTGAGATTTGTTCGGGTTAACTAGGAGTCCAAAATTTTTAGCCCATTGACTTATACTTTCAAGATCATTATTGATGGCGCCAATAACCCTAGAGAGCTCTTCTGGTTGACAATGCTGATAAAGCTGTAAGTCGTCTGCATAGAGATGATAGTGCGAAACAAGTGACTTTGTGATTACGTTAATAAAAACGGAGAAAAGTAAAGGAGAGAGAACACCACCCTGGGGTACACCCGCAGCCAGATCACACCACTCAGAGGAAACCTCATGAGTACGGACCGACTGCGAGCGACCCCGAAGATAAGAACTGAACCACGCACCTGCAGAAGAAGATATATTAAGTGACGATAGGATGGCTAAGAGGATGTCAAAATCAACTGAATTGAAAGCACTGCTGAAATCCAGTAACACCAACACTGTCAACCGCCTGTTCTCCATAGCTAGCCGAATGTCGTCGGTTATTTTAACCAGAGCCGACACTGTGCTATGACCAGGGCGGAAGCCAGATTGGTACGGACTCAGCAGGCTGTTTGAGGAGAGGTGACGAGACAACTGATTATTGACAACACTCTCAAGGACTTTTGATAGGATTGGGAGGATGGATATTGGACGGAACTGAGAGACTGAGGAGGGATTAGACACTTTGGGTAAAGGCAGTACATGGGCTCTTTTCCATGCTGAGGGAAAGGAGTTGGTAAAGAGGGAGTAGTTGATGAGATGTAAAACTACAGGAATTAGTTCATCAAGGATAAGGAGAAGCATTTGGAGATGAATACCATCATCTCCTACCGCCTTTGTGGAAATGGATAAGATTGCACGTTTAATATCTCCTTCCGCAGCTGGATGGAATGAAAACGCAGTACAATTTGGCCGAGGAACATTGGAGAGATAATGTAGAGTAGAGGATTTTACGTCATCAGCCAGCGTTACTGGTGACATCGAAAAATGAGCATTAATTGTGTTAGGGTCCATATCGGTGGTGCTGTCATTGACAGCCTTGCCAATACCGAAGGACTTAAGAAATTGCCATACTTGCGCGTTGTTAAGGTTTTTGATAGAGTTATGAATGTGGCGTCTCTTAGCATCTCTGCACAGACGACTGCAGCGATTCCGTAGCTTCTTGTATGAGGTCCAGTTCTCCTCACTGGGATCACTTCTGTATCGTCTTTTAGCCCTATCCCTTTTCGCCATCACCTGCTTAATGCTGTCTGATAACCATGGCGCAGGCAGATGCCTAACTCGTACCTTCTTGAGTGGGGCATGCTTGTCGTAAAGAGATAAGATCAACCTGTTAAACTCAGAGACCATAGTATCTACATCATTGCAGTCATAAACAGCAGACCAGTCAATATTGCCCGCATCTTCCCTCAAACGATCCATATCAATGTTCTTGAAACTGCGAAGGAAGAGAAATTTGGCTTTACGTTTAGGTGGGCGAATCTTATAAGATAGATAGAGAAGGTCATGATAAGAAAAAGAGGCCGGGAGTTGCCCATGAGTGGCTACTTTGCTGGGGTCGGATACTAGTATAAGATCTAGAAGTGAAGGATTGCAATGAGGAGCTCGGTGAGTAGCATTAAGCTGAAGAATATGCATATTGACAGAAGAGACAAGAGAACGGAGTTTACGGCTGCGCACATCATCTTTAATCAGACAAGTGTTGAAGTCTCCGAGGATAATAGTATGGTCATAAAGAGGGGTAAATTGTTCCAGTTTTGACTCAAAAGAGGAAAAGTAATCTATAGTGCAAGACGGATTATAATAAACCCCTAACAGTAATTTTGTACTATTAAAATTTATTTCAATAAACAGGTGTTCAGCGGTTTTAGAGTACTCACTCGGAGACTTGTCAATGATTTTGTACGTGATATCTCCACGAAGATAAATGGCGACCCCTCCACCTCCCTTGCCAGTTCTATCATTACGCACTAGTTTGTAGCCGGGCAAGGAGTATTGGGTAGAAGGAAGTGCTGGTTTGAGAAATGATTCAGAGACAAGGATAGCATGGACAAGGTTGGAGTCAAAAGAAGAAAGAAGATCCGCATGATGGGCAGGAATGCTCTGGGCATTTATATGAACCGTATTAAAAAATTTACTGTACGGGAAAAAAGTATTATAAAGTTGGTCACGTAAATGCACCGTATCATCACTGAATGCACTCGCAAAGCTCTCATCAGATGAACAAGAAGACGAACAAGAAACAAAACTGTCATCAAGATTATCAATCATGACATATATAATAATAATATATAAATATATTTAAATAACTAATATAAAAAAAAATATATATATATATATAAATTAAATACAGTTACCTGTTAACCCAAATCCTCGATGCACTCACCAGTTAACTTATTTAAATGACTAAAAGACACGTATCTACAAAAATTAATTAAAGTTTCTGAACGAGTCACAACACATCAAACTAGCTAGTGTCAAACGTCACAACATTAACAAACACAATGATATTTTAATTTACAATTACCGACAAACAAAAAGAAAAGAAAAACTATCACAGCTACTGTTTTGCTTGCTTTCTTGGCCTTTTGCCCGTCGGAGTTTTGTTGATGCTCAACGCCGGCTTGTTAGTCGCAGCAGCAGGCATCGGGAACTGTGCAATTAGTTGCTGCAGTTCCGCAGGGGACTCTATCTTTCTCCGAGACTTGTCAGGCAGCAGTATGAGGATCTTACCCTCGGACGTCCAGCATTCCTTCACCCCAAAATGCTTCCGAGCCGCAACAAATGCATCGTGCCTGGGCTTTGTCAGGAACTCTGAGAACACAAGTCCAGTGCCCTTCAGAGCTGTCTTGCTTCGCCACACCTCGCTGCGCAGACTGTGGCTCTGGAACCTTATAAGCAGAGGCCTTGTTCTACTGCCATCTACTCCCAACCGATGACACGACGCGATATCCCCTGCAGATACACTAGGCAGCTTCATTTCTTCCGTCAAGACTGCAACTGCCCGGGACACATGATCTTCGTCCTTCTGCTCAGGAAGACCGTGAAGAAGAAGCACTCGCCTACGGGAAGACATTTCGTGCCGATCCAGGCCCACTGTCAGCAACTCCACCTGCATCTTAAGTGCACTCATTGTTTTCCAAATGAGGCACTTAAACTCAGTGAAGTCTCGGGACAGGCTGGCAATGGTCTTGTGCGTTGCCTCATTGCTGGTGACATTCTTCAACTCTTCCTCATATGTGTTCATCCTCGAGGTGAAGGTGGCAGACAGTTCCTCCATGCAGTTTGACAGCTTCGCGTACAGATCCATTTTTGTTTGTTATGACTTAATTTTGAGAGTGAAAGTTGTAATTGTTAAAAAAGTGAGTGCATCTAGTAAAACTGCTGTGTTTTAGTGCATTTACACAGTGTTATATGCAATGCTAATAATTTTAAAAAAAATGCTTTGAACAGTTTCATGCAAGCTAACATACGTCATTATAGTTGCGAATAAACTCTGACACTTTTCATAGTACTCCTGCGGTGTGGAGTTACCCTGCGTCAGCAAAACCATGTAACCATTGTAAAGCGAGGTCTCATCGCGTTGATCGGAAAAATTGTTAATTAATGAGCTACGGATGCCTTCCCAAGTTTCTGGAACACCTGTTACAGCCTTTTAATCGTCCCACTGCTGGGCACAGGCCTCCTCTCACACGGTTCTGGAACACCATTAGTATTTATTAATCGTGCTGCGGATCCGGTTACTTTATTCAGGATGCCGTTTAAAAGCGCTAGATTTGTCAACTCGCGTCCTGGAGCTTGTGAAACGTATTTCTGTACTAGTTAGTCACAAAGCTTAATAAATCTGGTAAGGACACTATACTACTACTACTACTATCACTATCAGCGTTTTATCTTATTGAATCTATAAAAGCTGATCTAGAAGATTTATCTAACCTAGGGGTCCGCGATTGCCTGGGATGGAAAATCTTGGAGGATTAAAATTACACAGTAAAAATAAAAGGAAGCAACTCGAGAACTATTCTAGAGTACTTACATGCACATAATTATTGGCTTCTCTGCGGTATCTATGTCTTGATACGCCTCCCGGCTGCAGGTCCTGTAGATCCGGATACTCGTACGGTGCTTGATAGCCACCCGGGTAGCTCGCGTATCCCGCCTATAATAGCGATATCCTAGCTAGCTACTCTCGCGAACCGGCCCGCGAGTATCCTACCGACTGCGCCAAATATGTGATCTGGAGCCGGAGGATGCAAAAAACCAATTTACTTAAGACAATTTATTAAAAAAGGGAATTAAAATAGTACTAAAATCTAATTAAGTGATAATTGGTCGATGCTTGTACCAAGAATGATCTTAGGTTTTAAAATTATACAGAAATATAAATTATTGCGAAATCAAAAGTGCCGAGATAGTTCTTAAGTTGTTTGTGCATCCAAATTGCAGCGTCGCCGTCGGCGCCTCGTGTCGCGGTTCGCGGTCGCTATGCGCGAAATTGGTGTCAACGGTCCGTCTATTACACACCGATGTGTAACACACATACACTCATATAACTTGTGTGCACTCCCTCCTGTTTTATTTTGTTTATATCCCCATTGTTTTATCTTTTAATTTTAGTCGTATCTTATTTCTCATCTTTATGTACTTAGCTACCGTAAACTGGAAGAGCGAATCAACCTAATACAAGCATAAAGGACAATGGGCACAAATATATGGGACCTGGTATACCCCACCAATAGGAATGTCATATATATCATTGGATAGGCCTTTTTATGTAGAACAATATTTACTATGACAGCTTTGCTGAAATGTTTGTCCGTTCTGAGATATAGATCAAAAACTGTGCAAAAGTTAGAACTAAGTAATCTATTGATACCTCAAGTTTTTAAAGGAAAGTCTAAGTACTAATAACTTTAAGTCTTGTAAGTACTACTATGCCCGTTAGGATCCATAATTGTTACTATTATGTAGCATTTCAACCTTTTATTGTACCAACTGGATGTTGGGCGTAGTGAGAAACCGCACCAATAGGAAAGTCATACATATCATTGGATAGGTCTTTTTAACTGGAACAACATTTACTCTGACAGCTTTGTTCTATTGTTTGTCCGTTCTGAGATATAGATAACAAACAATCTTAAAACTGATGCTAATCAATACTGTAATCTGATTTTCTTTCATACAAGACTTACACTTAGTAGTTCTTAGATTTTCCTTTAAAAACTTGAGTTATCAATAGATTACTTAGTTCTAACTTTTGCACAGTTTTTGATCTATATCTCAGAACGGACAAACATTTCAGCAAAGCTGTCATAGTAAATATTGTTCTACATAAAAAGGCCTATCCAATGATATATATGACATTGCTATTGGTGGGGTATACCAATCTGCCCATTGTCCTTTGCTTAAAAGGTGATTCCAAGTGTCGTATAGTGTAATATGTATAAGTTGATGAAATAAACATTTTTATTTATTTATTCATCTCTTTTAACTCTTTAGATGTTATTTTAATTCGAGATAAGGCGTCAGCTGCAGTGTTTTCTTTACCTCTAATGTATTCGACTGTAAAGTGATATTCTTCTAATGCTAATCTAAACTTAAGTAATCGACTTGATGGATCCTTCATGTTAAATAGATATATCAAAGGCTTGTGATCTGTTTTAATTTTAAAATGTCTACCATATAAATATGGACGAAAATGTTTTGTTGCCCAAACGATTGCCAATAGTTCCTTTTCTATAGTGGCGTAGCTACTTTCTGCTTTATTTAGACTTCTGCTTGCATAAGCTACAGGCTTTCCATTACTGTTAGATAGAACGGCACCTATCGCGTAGCCTGAGGCATCTGTATGCAAAATAAATTAATTTTCTTTGCTAAAGTCAGGATATTGCAATACGGGCGGTGTTATAATAGCATTTTTCAATTCTTGGAATAACCGTTGGCAATTATCATCCCATTTAAATTTAACATCTTTTTTTCCTAATTTGTTTTAATGAAATGCTTTTTCTGCAAAATTTGGTATAAATTTGCTATAATAGTTTGCAAGGGCTACAAAACTTTTTACTTCTTTTTCGTTTGATTTATTTATTTATTTATTAGGTTCACCAACGAATGTTTACACTAATGCATGAGTACTTATAACTATTAACAATCAGAATAGAGTGCACCACTCACTTATAGGTAAACACCACCAACACAATATTAATATCTCTAGTAATCTAATCAGACTAATGTACTTATATTATAACTAACTTATATAATTATGTACATATCGACACGTCCTACGCTTAAGTCCGTATGTGAAAAACGTCAATTTTACAGGAGAGCAATTACAAAGTTATCATAAGTTGGTCAAGTTATTACTCTAAAACTACTGAAGCGATTGTTTTGAAACTGATAAATTATGATAATTGTACCACTTACGTAGTTTTGCATAGAAAATTGTTTGGGAGTATTAGCAGGTAACTACAAATAAAACATTGTCATTTCATACAGGCATTATTATTTATTTATTTATACTTTATGTACAAAATAGGTACATTGGCGGACTTAATGCCTCAAGGCATTCTCTACCAGTCAACCATCGGGTTAAAGGGAGAAAATAAATAGGTAGTACAAAAAAAAAAAAAGAAAAGAGAAAGTCATGAATATAAATAAAAACATATTACAATACATAAATACTTAATACATAATAATATATATATATATATATATTATACATGCAACATAAAAATAAAATATCAAATCAATAAGAGTGACGACGACTCAATTAGGTAAAGAGTTTAAATAATGATGGCGAACTTTACGCTTAAAGGAATACTTACTGGGTGCCTTTTTTATGTCAAGGGGAAGAGCGTTCCAGAGTTTAATTGCTGATACAGCAAAAGAATTAGCCATAAATCCGGTGCGGTGACATGGAATTTCGAGCAACAAATTCTCAGAGGAACGCAGGTTACGGCTATGAGAACTGCCCAATAACTTAAAATAATTTTGAAGATAATCAGGAGCACAGGGATCGTTGAGAATAGAGAAGAGCATACAGAGAGATCTAAGGGATCTTCTATGACGAATAGGCAGCCATTTAAGCTGAGAACGAAAAGAGGAAACGTGATCATATTTACGAAGGCCGAAAATAAAGCGTATGCAGTTATTGAGAAGACGATCCATTTTGTTGAGAAGTTCTTGAGATAGATCCGAGTAACAAACATCAGCATAGTCAATGATGGGAAGCACAAGAGACTGTACCAAAGTGGTTTTAGTACTGATAGGAAGGAAATGCTTGAACCTGTAGAGAGATCGCAGCGTTAGAGTAACCCTTTGACTTACCTGGTTAACCTGCTTGGACCAACTGAAGTTGCTGTCAATCAGCAACCCCAAATCCTTCACCTGTTGCGTTAAGCCTATTGTTGAACTATTGAAGACGATGGGTGTTAAAGAATTAGTGTCCAAACGGTTTAGGTAACCGGAGCTGCCTATAAGGATGGCCTGACATTTGCCGGTGTTAACAACTAATCCAAATTTGTCAGACCACTCTTCAATAGTTCGCAAGTCAGCATTAACTAAAGATATGCAATAGGCTAGTTTCCTAAAAAATAATAATTAGTCCGTCTTGTAGATTGTCCAAAATTAAGCGATACGTATTTTTTCTTTTTTAAATTGGATCAGAACTTGTTAAGATATAGCGTGTTAAAGTTGAGTGTGACGCACAAGTTGCTACAATTTTCAGGACACTGTGACGTAAAAGGCCCCCACTCCTAATTTTTGAAGCGTATTATCTTTGTCATTTTATGTTTAATTAAAAAAAGAAAAAATACGTATCCAATATTTTTTGATTATCTAAAAAGCGGACTAAATATTATTTCATTATTTCGACCCTGGAAACTACCCTATTATTAAGATTGCCGACCTCAGTTTGTGCGTATAATTGCAGGTCATCGGCATACAAATGGTAAGAGCATTTTAAAGAGCTAGTGATGGCATCAATAAATAAAGAGAATAAAAGAGGAGAAAGAATACCGTCTTGCGGAACACCAGCCTCCAGATCACACCAATCGGATAAACCCTGATCAGTGCGAACCACCTGCTGGCGACCACGAAGATATGAGGAGAACCAACCCAATGCTGGCGATGAGACCCCAAAACGAGACAGGAGAGAAAGGAGAATATCATGGTCAACCATATTGAAAGCGTTGGAGAAATCAATAAGAACTAATAAAGTAACCTTTGAATTCTCCATGCCCTCCCTAACGTCTTCGGTTACCTTGAGCAAGGCAGTGGCTGTACTGTGACCGGGCCGAAATCCGGATTGGAAATTAGAAAGGAGGTTGTTACTAAATATGTGTGATGATAATTGTTTATGAACAACTGCTTCAAGGATTTTGGATAGAAAGGGGAGTATGGAAATAGGCCTAAAGTGATTAAGTGAGCTGGGGTTATTAATTTTAGGAAGTGGGATAATAAATGCTTTACACCAAGATGTGGGGAAAACTTCAGACTCCAAGGAAAAAATTATAATATGAGTAAGGATAGGCAGGATAACATCAATAAGGAAGGATATCATAATTCTGCTGACACCGTCACACCCAACCGCTTTGGATTTGATGTTAGCAAATATTTTACGAACCTCATCGCCAGATACAGGGGAAAAAGAGAAAGAATTTTGAGTGAATACGGGCATGGAAGTAATTTCAGACACGGTTTTATTTTTTACCGCATCCGCGAGCAAACATGCTTTCGAAAAATGTTTATTTAGATCATTCAGTGAAAAGTTGGAAGATAAGTTGTTGTTAGGAATAGACCTAGAGATACCGAGAGTTTTAAGAAACTTCCATATGTCAGCCGGTGACGAGTTGAGAACATTTTCACAAATGTATCGGCGTTTAGATACTCTTACCATCTGATTGCAGCGATTTCTGGCCTGCTTATACAGCAACCAGTTCTCCTCACAGCGATCCCTTCTATATTTTCTGAAAGCCCGGTCCCGTCGTCTCATAGCACGATAGTACTTTGTACTTTGTTGAGAACGGACGTCTCGAATATTTATAAAATTAATAAATAAAAACGCGCTGAATCGTGACCTAGTTAGTTTTACATACTGACCGAATCACTCTGTGAAACGTAAACAATACTTTTGCTTATTATTGTCGAGCAAAATAAAATGTGTAAAGTGTTACCAAGCCAATAACTGTGACACAATGGCGAGCAGCCCCTTTAGCCGGGGTGACCGGTGTGCCCGGAGTCCACCTCCTACACCCGTCGCCGCAGCTCGACCTACACTCGTGCCTGCACATGCACCCCCTCAGACGCCTACGCAAAAAAACGAGGTGGAGGTGATCTCGACGCCAGAAATCCAAAACTCGATGAAGATTATCGACCAGTATCTAGCTGAAGTGTGCACTATTGCTACGGAGGGCAAATTAAACTCAGACCAGAAAATGCGCATAAGTAGTTTATGCATGAAAATTAGCCACGGCACATCTCAAATGGCTGTTCAGTACCAGTCCATCAAGATGAAAGCAGTTATGGCTACCCATACCGTCGAAAGACTGGAAGAACAACTTAATTTGTCGGAGCAACTACAAGAATTGAAGTTGACAATTGGAGCATCTAATAAGACAAACACCGGACCTTCCTTTGCTGACATGGTTAAAAAAAGTACCAATAAATTTATACAGCCCTTAAATTTAAGCTCAGTGGCCATCTATCCTAACGACAAATTAAAATCCAGTGAGGAGACAAAGTCACTTGTACAAAAAATCATATGCCCAGAACAGATGAAACTACAAGTGAGAGGACTACGCAAGACGAGAAACGGCGGTGTAATCATCAGCACTGAAACCAAAGACGACATTGAGAAAGTAAAGAAATCGATGCAGTCAACAAATACAGGCCTAATAGTCGGCGAACCCCATAAAAGAAAACCTAGAGTTGTAATTGTCGGAGTGCCCTCATCGATGCAAGATAAGGAAGTTTTTACGTGTTTGTACAACCAAAACCTAGCCGACAAACTACAGGACTGTAGCCTAGAGACGTTTTTGTTCTCTGTTAAGCTGAGCCACAAATCAGGTAAGAAGGATGCTGATACCTGTAACTTTATAATAGAAGTATCTGCACAAATACGTAAAGCCCTCATGTGCAAAGACCGAGCATTCATTAACTGGTCGTCCTGCCCTGTAAGAGACTTCACTCTAGTGACACGATGTTACAATTGTCAGCAGTACGGACATGCGGCTAAATCATGTCGGGAGACCACCTACATATGTGGGCACTGTGGTGAATTGGGTCATTCCATCAAAGAATGCACCAAGAAAGGAGAGGAACCAAAATGCGCTACTTGCTTGCACTTCAAAAAGCCAAGCAATCATAAGACAGGTGCTGCGGACTGTCCGGCGAAAATTATGGCAGAAAATAGGTACATAAATTCAATAGATTATGGAGGCGCCTAGGAGCGCCGTAAATTACGATTCTTCAGGCCTTATTTGTTATTTTCAATACTATTTTAAGTATGTTTCATAATATTATTAGTGACATAGATAATTTTTCTGTATCTCAATCGGAAGTGTGTGATGTTGAACACTGCAAACAATATCTGTCCTCTTATACTAGTCCACTAACCATACTAACCCAAAACATTCGCAGTGTTTTTAAGAATTTTGATAACTTAAGCATTTTTCTAAAACGTTTGGACATAAATTGTGACATCATTGTCCTAACCGAATGTTGGCTTGCTAAACAATATAACATACCACAAATACCGGGATATTGCATGTACAAGAGTAACTCAACTACCAATCAGAACGATGGCGTGATAGTTTATGCTAGAGATCATCTAAATGTGTCTATCGTTGAACCAAAAATGAACGACTGCAGCAGATTGTTGGTTAAAATTGGAGCTGATTTTGCGATATTGGCTGTGTATCGATCTCCGTCATTTACAAATGTTAACAATTTCACGTACTCTTTAAATGACACCTTGCAAAGCCTATCATCCTTTAAAAATATAATTTTAACTGGAGATATTAATATCAATATTCTTCCGGGAAAAACAGATGCTTCGGCGGAGGAATATATGAACCTATGCGCCTTCCATGGGTTGCTACCCGCTCACACGCACCCTACACATCAAAGTGGCTCCTGCTTGAATCACATAATGCTTAAAGCCAATTTCCCTGCACTTACCCTTGTAACTAATTCCACAATAACAGATCACAGCGCTACCCTGCTTATTCTTAACTGTAAATTTCCTAAGGTCGCCCCTCGCACAGTATCTAAATTAAAGTTACATAAACTTGAAGAAGACTTAGGCAATATTGATTTTGACCCAGTGTACAATTCCGCTGATCCGCAGTTTTGTATGTTGTCCCTAATAAAAAAAGTGCAACATGCAATTCAAAAGAACACAGTCATATCTAGATTAAATAACAAAAACTACAACATCAAGCCTTGGATCACGACTGGTCTTATACGTTGTATGAAAAATAGAGATAAACTGCATACAAAGGCTAAAGCTAATCCGAATAATTTAATATTGCAAGTGTCATATAAGCGATATCGTAACTTTTGTAACGACCTCCTAAAAAAAGTAAAACGCAATTATGATAATACTGCACTGAAAGAGGCTGGTGGAGATAACAAAAAGATCTGGAAAATTGTTAAAAATGTGACGTACAATACAAAACAGAATCAGTCTTCTTCAGGTTTATTAAATGCACACTCGTCACAGTTAACAGCGGCGAATATTGCAAATAATTTCTTTGTTAATGTGGGCAAGCGCTTAGCTGAAAAAAATCGGGGACAATCGCAGTGCCTAACAAGCTCATTGCATGCACCCAACACTACCTTATCATCCTTTGTGTTACTAGATACTGACGAAGCGGAAATTGAAAGGATTATTATGGGTCTAAAAGTCGACTCTGCAGTAGGCTGGGATAACATATCTAACAAAATTCTAAAGCAATTTAAAGACCTTTTAGTACCACCCTTGACGGTCATCTTTAATAAATGTTTAAATACAGGAGTTTTCCCTAAGTGTTTAAAAAAAGCTGTTGTTGTCCCAGTTTATAAATCGGGTAGTAAAGACCAAGTGACAAACTATAGACCTATTTCCTTGCTGCCCTCTATATCCAAAATATTGGAAAAGATTATAAACAATAGGCTTTATAAATATCTGAAGGATAAATCTATTCTCTCTACGCAGCAGTTTGGATTTAGACCTAAAATGTCCACTGATGATGCCGTACACCATCTAACCGCCTATCTAGCACAAGAACTTGATAAAGGTAACCACACAGTAGGTATATTCCTCGACCTAGCAAAAGCTTTTGACACGGTTTCTATTCCCATCTTGTTGCGCAAGCTTGAAGCCATAGGCATCAGAGATATTCAGCTGAAACTTTTTAAAAGCTACCTAGAAGAACGAACGCAATGTGTCAAGATTGGAAATGTTGTTAGCGATGATGAAAAAAGCACCGATTTCGGTATTCCCCAAGGAAGTATTTTGGGCCCTTCACTCTTCCTAATATACATAAACGATCTCTGCAATCTAAATTTAGATCACGGCCATATCGTTTGTTATGCAGACGATACAGCTCTTTTGTTTTCAGCTGACTCAGTAGAAAATGTCTACAAGTATGCGCAAAACGGATTCAATGTTATTAATAAATGGCTTCAAAATAACTCACTAACTTTAAATGCTGACAAGACAAATTACGTCAAGTTTTCGATGCGCAAGCAAAAACTAATTGGCACTAACACAACATTATATGCTCATTATCATAACTGCACCTCTTGCACAAATAACCAGTGCGCTTGTCCAAGTATTAAAATGTCACGTACTGTAAAGTACCTCGGAATTATTATAGATGACACACTTTCGTTTAAAGATCACATTGAAACTGTAAATAATAGGATTCGTAAATTGATATTTGTTTTCAAAAAATTACGTTACATTGCAGACCCAAAAATAATTAGACAAGTCTACTTTGCTCTATGCCAATCGATATTAACATACTGTATTACCACATGGGGTGGAGCGAGTAAAACATTGTTGTTAATTATTGAGAGAGCCCAGAGAGCAATTCTCAAGGTGTCTACTTTCCGGCCCTTCCTTTTTCCCACTAACCTGCTATACAAAAAGTGTGAAGTACTAACCGTCCGTCAGTTATTTATAATGGGTATTGTATTAAAACAGCACTCAGAGCTAACATATAGCACGGAAGTTACTAACAAAAGACGTAAAGATATAGTCTGCCCTCAAAATCACACCAAACATGCTTTCACATCAAAATTTTACCTGTTTCTTGGTCCTCTACTTTACAATAGATTGAACGCGAAAGCAAACATTTATGACTTGAATCAAGTAAACTGTAAAAAAGTACTGAAAGAAACTCTTCAAAAAATGTCCTACGATGATACAGAGAATTTATTGACTGTGCTAAAGTGATTTTGTTTATTTTGTTTTTATACCAGTTTTTACTAATATTATATATTTTTATGTGGTTTATAAAATTGATTTTATTAATATTTAATTTTTATAAAATTTTTGATAATTATTATTTATTTTAAATGACTTGTTAATTAAGAAACTAGATGTTAAGATATGGTAATACTGTAGTAGTAAATACAACTTGTCCACGAAACAGATAGTTTACACATTTTAATGTACTATAGAATCCTTTTGATTATTTGTTAATTTTAAATTATTTTAGCTCTTCTCGCCTGAAACACAGGATATCCTAGTTCAGGCACGTAAGACTCGGACATAAGCTTATTTTTAAGACTCTATGTAATTCATGCTGTAATGAAATTTAAATAAAAATATTATTATATATATTATTATTATAGCCATACGAACTCCGGGAGAAATCCATGGAGCAGGGGGCCGCTTGATACGCACCTCCCTTAGGGGAGCGTGCGAATCAAAGAGACCCATAATGTGCCTATTTAGTCTCTCGACTTTCTCGTCCACTGTCGACGCCTCGACAATGTCGAGCCAGTCAAGAGATCTGGCTTCATCCAACAATTCCTCCCTATTCAGCCTAGCAAAATTACGTAAGCGTACTACAGCGGGCCGTGGCTTGGGTGGTTTAATTTTATATGACAAGTAAATCAAATCATGTCTAGAAAGCCCGGGTGCCACAACTTGACCATGGTTTGCCACATACGCCGGCGAATTCACGAGCATAAGGTCAAGCCAGGAGTCGCATGAGTCTAAGTTATGGTGTGTGGGATTGAGGTCGAGAGATAATAGACCCGTCGACTCCAGGATTGCACTCAGCTTGTGTGACCTAGAGCTCTGCTTCATAAGATCAGTGTTAAAATCACCCATGACTATGATGTGTTTGTACTCAGACGCAATCAATTCAAGGATAGATTCCACACTGGAGAAATAGCCTATTGAAGGTGGACAGTATACGATCCCTAGAACAGCTTTAACCCCTTTGACAGCAATTTCAAGAAATAAATATTCAGGATTACCGTTATACAGCGGCGACGAAGCAAGTAAGATTTTGTAGGGAATGTCACTACGTAAATAAATAGCGACACCCCCGGCTCTTTTTCCCGTGCGATCATTGCGAATAAGGATAAAACCAGGTAGGCAATAACATGTAGACGGAAGTTCGGGTTTGAGCCAACTTTCTGATACTAAAATCGCGTGTAAGGCTACCTCAGAAAATATTTCCAGCATATCAGAGTGGTGTTGAGGAATACTTTTAAACATTAAAACACTTGGGAAATCGTCAAAACTCGCTGTTTAAAAAACCGGAGGGACTAAAAGAATCGTCAAGAGATAACGAAGAAGTTGAACTGAGACACGAATAAAATGAGTCATCGTCAGACATAATAAAGCTAATAATAAATATGAATAAATGTACAATAAATATTTAAAAAATATCAAAAAATATAAGCAAACTAAAAGTAACGTGTGCATAACCTGCCGGTCGACTGTTCACAATAAAATGTTCAAATAAGCGAAACATATGAAACACAAAAAAAAAAATAACAAAACGTAACAAAAATAAAACATATGCTGTGGTTAAATGACAATGACAAGTGATGTCATTGATGACATTGATAGGTTGTCAAATTGAAATTGACAATTTGTAATTGTTTTGTACAATACGACGGTATATCAAAAAAATAATAATCATTCATCATATCCAGTAAAGAAAAATAACAAATAGCACTAAAAGGGGTAAACATGTACAAGTTAAAACAATATAACCACAAAATACATAGGTACAGAAGTCAATCTCATGTATGTACTTCACTTTTCATGCCTAAACTCGGCGGTCGCGCTAGGGTTGTCAACTTTTTAATGCGCATAAAACTAACGTGGTAGTGGTACTCGTATCTAATTATTTATTTATTGTTGAAAATAAAACAGGAAAAATGAAATATAAAACAATAGTAATAAAATATTTAATGTGGCATACAAGAGGTTAATAAACACTTTCAACGGAAATTAGTTTGAACGAGATACCGAACATTTTCAGAAACATATTTATAATTTTGTTATTCAGACGTATATACCATAAAACACTATGTAAAACAAAGTTCCTCTTTACTTGCGAAAAAAAATGTTTTGTATATAATTGGTTGGTACAGTCCCTGATCTAAGCTTGCTTCTCCCTACAGAAACCTTGAGGTGCGAGTCCGACTCGCACTTGACCGGTTTTATTTCGTCTACCTTACAACATACTCTCGCCATGATCACAAAAAATTATTATATAATACTACCTAGTAATAATCTTTGAGGGTAGGTAGGTTCGCCTGGGTCGACACTCATCATCATCATCATCATCATCAGCCTATCGGGGCGCTTACCTACCCACCTAATTGTACCTACTGCGTTTATTAAACGAACCATCGAAATATGAGAAAATAAGTAGGTACATTACATACTATAGGTCCGCTGGTCGTCCACTGAACAATTATAATACGACTTTTTTTGTTGCTCCATTATTACTTTTTCTTTTGTTATTAAAATTAAACATATTACAGTCAGGTATCACAACGCGTGCACATTCATCTACCTTGTGTGTGACGCGCGTATCTCAAGAAAGCGGCAGCCGCGCTCGCACTGTTTTGAGTTGTTTTGAGACAGCGCGTCTGTGAACACGCACACATAGACACCTATGTCTGCGTGACTCGAACGCGCTTTGTATGTAGATTGACTTCTGTACCTATTTATTTTGTGATATAACATAGAAAGAATATCAAAGAGTTTACTTTTTCTTTATGTTCCGCCTTGAACGAGACGAAGTTTGCGCTGGCGCTGGACTGGTATTCTTATTCAATACCGCCTTGGAAACCGCAGCCGCCAGTTCCAGTGACTTGCCGTACTCCGTCCCAAGTGCAATGACCTCCTCATTATTGAAGATACGGCGTCTTTTGCCATCAGGGAGCTTAATAGTAATGTTACCGTCCATAGTCCATACATTTGTAACGCCAAAGAGTCTCCGAGCTGCTGTGAAGGCGGACTGCCTCTGGCGAGTCAGAAATTCGGACAAAACATAAGAAGATCCTTTCAATTTGGTCTTAGATCTCCAAACCTCGCCCCCAACACAGGGATCTTCAAACCGAAGCAAGATGGGTCTCACATGACCATTGGAAGAAGTGCCCAGTCGGTGACAAGTGGTCAACGATGAGGATGAGAAGTCTGTTAACCCAAGCTTACTCCGCAATAAAGATGCCACACAATCAGGGAGTTTCTCATCTGGCTGCTCGGGGACACCTCCAAGAAGCAGGAACTTCTTCCTGTGCCGCATCTCAATGACATCAACACTTCTGCTTACTTCTGCAATTTGCTGCTGCAGTGCACTGAGGACACCCCACACATGTTCTTTAAAGTTGGCAAAGTCGTTCTGCAGGCCACTTAAATCAGCTCCAGGGGGTGACGCTTTCAGATGAGCTTCGAATTCGGCCATGCGCTGGCTTAGGGATAGCATGGCCATGCGCTGCGTCTCAGCAATATCAGCTATGGAGGTCATGATGGTGAACTATAGTGCCAGTGTTGATCACAAAGTGCAAAGTGAAGTGACAGTTCAGGCCGGCAAGTATTTGCAATTATCACAATTTAGGACATGTGCATATGACTGCCCACACTATATATGCTACACAATAAGGTACTGTTTAAAAATAAGTAAGAGTAGTGATTTATAAACAAGGAAAACTTATAAAAATAAATTAATTTAAAGATAGCACAAGTGTCCACTTTTTTTGCAACTACTCCTACTTTAATAGTTAATACCTACCCTACTTTAATAGCTAGTACCTACTTTAATAGTTGTATCAAAACAATGAGGGTTTCGTAAAATGGCGTCCACGAGGTGGCAGCACCGAGTCGTCAGGTCCAAATAACTGTCAAAGTGCTTATCTTTACTATGAATAGTGAGCGATTTTAGTGTTTTTTTTATTTTATAATTAAAGCACTGCATTATTGTTTTACTATTGCGGTTGAGTAAATAAAAAAAAACTAAATCATATTGTGTTAAAAAAATTTTCAACAAGCTTTTCCTTAGTACCAGTGACTTTTGCACCCTCTCTCTTAGCTCAATTTTTAGTTCGGAAACCTTATTCTGACCGTAGTCCATAATAAAATCAATAACACTTCCAATATAACAGAATTTCAATAAACAATAAGTTCGGCACCTACAATTCCATACTATTTGACAGCTGTTTGGACCAGACGCATACGTGGCGCCACCCGGTGGCAGAAAAAATTTCAAAAACCCTCATTAGAAAGGCACATTAAGAAAAAGGCACTTAATTTTTTCTTCAGCCATAACCTATTACAAAGTAGTGCGTACACATGAAATATACAGGGTGTAACTGAAATAACATACCTACCAGTACAAAAACCCTGACAGGCGCTTATTCATTTATAAGTCAACTTTCAAAAGAGCTGATTCATTTATAATATTATAAAAAGGTTATTCATTTATAATAGTCAGAATTAAAAAAAAAAACAATACTCCATAAAAACTGACTTAGACTTAGACTAACTTTAAGATAGAAAAGATGCTTAAAGCCAATGCTCTTCAGTCTACATTACACCACACTCTGTCTATTCATCTCATCATCTCCCGAGCATTTTTCCAACTATGTTGGGGTTGGCTTCCAGTCTAGCCGGATTCAGCTGAGTACCAGTGTTTTACAAGGAGCGACTGCCTATCTTACCTCCTCAACCCAGTTACCCGGGCAACCCACACCAATACCCCTTGGTTATGGTTAGAATAATATCCGACTTACCGGCTTCTGACAACCCGTAACGACTGCCAAGGACGTTAAATGACAGCTGGGACCTACAGTTTAACGTGCCATCAACACAGTTATTGGTGCCTAAGATATACTTAGAAAGTACATACAAACTTAGAAAAGTGGCATTGGTACTTGCCTGACCTGGAATCGAACCCACGCGTTCATACTTGAGAGGTTGGCTCTTTACCTACTAGGCCACCACGACTGGACGAAACTACACTCTGTCTATTATTATCAGTAAATATCAAAATATTTTTTGGCTTGGCTTTCTTAACGAAATAATCAGGTAATCAGTAAACTATTCGGTATCAGTATTTTTTTCTAATAAGTAACATAAATGCTAAAGCTGGGATTTTCGCAAGGAATTTTTAATTTTCAAACACCCAGAGTTGACAGAAACTTCGTATGTATGATTGGATTCAGTATAATGTGTGGATTAAACAAAGACTTAATATTATCTAAAAACCATGGGGTTCTCTTTTTATAACGGTTTTTTGATGAAGAATTTAGGTCACGAAGAAGTTTACCTTTACAGTTTCATTTCAGCTGTTCATTAGAAGTTTGAGATTTGCAAAATTATTTTTTTGTTGGATAGAGTTCCCAGGTGGTCCCATAGTCATCAGTTCAGGATCTGATGATGGAAACCCTGATCGATGGCAACTAAAGAAAGTTGTAGGCGTCATAGCGTAAAAACTTGACACTTAGGTATATGTCTGCTAGCACTACACAAAATTGGAGGTTTAGAACTAGCAGATAAGGTCGGTGCTTATTCATATCTGGAGGGGTTCATGTCAATAATCTCCTTCCTTTTAATCACCATGCAAACTCTGTAACTATGAGGATATTTCTATTGGCTTGTATAATGTTAGTGTTCCTTGGTTTTTTATGTTCCTTGACGTACATAATCTTTAAAATCAAAATAAATTCAACATAACCTATTTTTGTGATAATATGACAAAGCTCCTATAAGTATCCTGTAAGTATTTCATTGCTGTTGATTCTGGGTTTTTTTTACTATGAAAACTTAGCCATCTCCTTCCACGAGCACTCTTAAAACGGAAAGGTTTTTTAGTAAGGTTTTTGAGACATCCTGTATTACAATAATAATTACATAGCCACCCACAACGCAACAAAACAAGGTAGTAAATGTTATAAGACTAACAATATTAACACCCATAACATAGGTACTGTAGGAGCCCTAACGGGACTTTATAAATAAAACTTTGTGCGGACTGCAACTGTGCGGCTTTAATGCCGTAAAAATTACAATGGTCAATCACACAACCGAAAACAAGTAAGTGCCCGTGGTCAAGCGCGTCGCAGGGCGAAGTGAAGGGAGCGCGGCCGCGGGCTCGCCAGCCGGGGCAGCCCCCGCCCCGGCCTCCGCAGCACTCCCTTCGGTCGCCATCGCGGTTGCTCGCTGAGGTGCGCCGACATACTCCCCGGGTTGAAGGAGTTCTTCAAAAGTCTTCAATAGGGAGCGGGCAGATGCAGTTGAAGGCACGACGAATGGTGCCCCTCCTCGTCTTCAGCTCAGCCACCCGCGTGACTCCGTCGACGCCGGGATAGGTCTGAGTGACCCGACCCAGGGACCAGAGCAGCGGTGGCGTCGTCTTGTCCTTGATCAGGACTAAGGAACCTGGTTTCACTTCGCCTCTGGAATGGAACCACTTTGATTTGGCCTGCAGCAGAGAAGTATACTCATTATGGAAGCGTCCCCAGAAGTGCTGTCCGATGTACTGGATCCTCTTCCAGCGATCCAGGCTCGTGATGTTGGCATCAGTCACCTGAGAGCATGGTACAGATAAGAGTGGTCGTCCAATTAGGAAATGAGATGGTGTAAGTGCTGAATAATCGTTAGGGTCTGAAGAAAGAGGTGTAAGAGGGCGCGAATTCAACACTGCCTCTATGTGTGTGAGACAAGTCGACAATTCCTCAAAAGTGAAGTGTGTAAGATTAAGCAATCTTTTTAGGTGGTGCTTACAAGATTTAACAGCAGCTTCAGCAAGTGAGTTAAAATGAGGGCTGTATGCAGGCGTGAAAATAAATTCGATTCCCTCCTGCGCCATTTTCGATGCAACATTTGATGCGCTAAGAAACTTGGTCATTTCATTAGACGCGCCTACGAAGTTAGTCCCGTTATCGGACGTGATGCTTCGGGGTTTGCCTCGACGCGCCACGAAACGATTTAGAGCGGCCATGTAAGCCTCCGTGGTGAGGTCTGTGACGAGCTCCATATGTACTGCTTTTACTGCCGAACAAACAAAGATGCACATGTAGGCTTTTGTTAGTTTGCAACCACGTCCTCTGCGGTCGGCTATCAATACAGGCCCGGCATAGTCAACATAAGAATTTAAAAAAGGAAACTCAAAATTAGTTCTAGATGATGGTAGTTGACCTATCACAGGCTGCACATTTTGAGCTTTATGCCTGTAACATTTAAGACATTTACTCACAATAAATCTAGACAAGCTTCTACCACCTAGCGGCCAATAAGATTGTCGAATGTGCGACAGTAACAGCTGTGGACCAGCATGAGCAAGCTTTAAATGTTGCATTTGAAAAATAAGTTTGGTAAGAATGTGCTTACTACATAAAAGAATGGGGTGCCTCACGTTGAAGTCATAGGGGGATTTATCAAGCCTCCCGCCTACGCGAATAAGTCCGTGATTATCACTGAAAGGCGTCAAAGGAAGTAATCTACTTTTGCGTGGCAATTTTTGTTGAATTTTTAAAAGTTGATATTCTTCAGGGAACATTTGTTGCTGTGAGAATTTAATAATTGCATTTAATGAATTTTCTAGTTCTAACAATGAAAGATTGCCACACAACTTATTGTTTTTGTGTTTTAAATTGTAAATAAACCTTTGTATATATGTAAATATTCTTTGAATTTTAGTTAGGCTATCTAGCCTTTTGACCATGACAAAAATTATGATGTCATCCTAATGCTGAGTGGGCCTTTTTAAATTTGTTAGTGCCCGAATATTTGTATTAATAACGTCAACAAGATTTCTAATGGAAACACTAGATTCCTTATTTATTGACTTTACATCAAAGAATAAAGCTTGCAAATGATTGGCCACAAGCAGGTACTCATTGTTGTACCGCTCGCATAACAAGTCCCAAGCAATCATATAATGATCACTACTAAATTCGATATTTTTAATTAAAGAGGCTGATGTACAATAGGGGACACGGGCGGTAGACCACCAAAAGGTGAAATTCGCTTGGCAAGTGCCCGTGCGCTCACGTGAAACACATACAGCACACACGCGCACGTATTTCACTTCTCTGTCTATATCTATCTTTGTCTCTATCACAGCCTTCTTAAACTCGTTTGGTGCGATATATACCTATATGCATATTAATAATGTAGCAAGCAGCCAAGTGACTTAAGACTTTGGCATAATGATCATAAAGCTCATTATTGTTATGATACAAAAATGTTCGGGTGATTTTCAACCGTGGGGTTGTTATTTTGTTAAAACTTATATTTGCTATAATCTGCCAGAGTTGCAATGAAGCAGATAGTCGGTGTGCAAGCAAGTAAGATAGTCGGTGTGCAAGTGAGAAAGTATTAGGATCCACGCGTATCAAAATATGAAAACTATTTAATAAAAAACAACTCTAAAATTTAACTAGTAGGTGTATACTTACCTAATTTAATCTACTGAAAATGCTTAGTAAGCAACAAGTAGATATGATTATCGGGTTTTTATTTGATTTATTACATAAATAAATATACGTATACCCAATTCAAAATGATATATTTAGCATCAACAAATACAGTTTAGCTATGTCTATAAAATGTATGCTTTACCTTTCTATACATAAAACCAATCATAACATCGATTTGAAGCTCATAATCTTTTCAGTCATAATTAGCAAACAGTCGAAATTATTATTATGGGCCATCATGATGAAATTAGCTTTCTATTTTTTACAAACCTTGTGTAATTTTAGGCTCAGCAGAAGGCTTTTAAAGGGACGTTGGAATAGTTTTATTTTTTTAATAAAAATTGCCCCACATTAGGAAATTCTCCTGTATCGTGGGTGCGTTTACAAACATTCATCACATGCAACACCCAGACCCCAAAACAATTTTAGTTGTTCCGTGCGGGAATGGAACTTGCGACACGCAGCGCAGTAGTCAGTGTGACCAACCACTACGTCATATGGGCTGTCGAAATTTATGGAAATATATTTTTATAATAACGTTTTATAAATGTAATGATAATAAAACAAAAAGTATATTGATTAACATATTATATTTCAATATAAAACAGATAATAAAAACTATAAGACACATTAAAAATCTATACATATAATAAATCTGTAAAAAAACTGTGTCTGTACATTGAATATATTAAAAAAAAAAAAATTGGGTGGGGTTTAGAAACAGTAATGGAGCACGAATCCAAAAAAAAAATTCTGTCTGTTTGTCTGTATGTCTGTATGTCTGTATGTCTGTATGTCTGTATGTCTGTATGTCTGTTTGTTTGTACACGCTAATCTTCGGAACTACTGAACGGATTTCAATGATTTTTTCTTTGTTGTATCAGTATTAAGCCGGGTCAACATATAGGCTATAATTTATCTTCGAAACTTGAAGACCTGATGCAGAACTCCAACAGACCGACAAAACTATAAGAGATACAAAAATGGTGCCATGGCAAAAATTGTTTCATGTGATGAGCATTTTCAGCTGAGATAATAAATTTTAAGATCTGGAACACCTGATGTGGAACCCCAAGAGCCCAGCTTCTCTGTACCATATACGGGTATGACGTTTTAGCAAAAGTTGTTCAATTTGATAAGCACTTCCTATTGACTTATACAAATTGAAGATCTAAAACACCTGATGTGGAACTCCAGGGGCCCAGCTAGACTATAGCATATAGAGGTATGACGTTTTAGCAAAAGTTGTTCAATCTGATAAGCACTCTCTGTTGACTTATAAAAATTGAAGATGTAAAACGCCTGATGTGGAACTCCAGGAGCCCAGCTAGACTTTAACATATGAAGATATGAGGTTCTAGCAAAAGTGGTTCAATCTGATAAGCACTCTCTATTGACGTATAAACATCGAAGACGTATAAAAATGGCAGGTGGAGACTCGGCACCTCACTTACTGGGCCCCCGGGAATCAGTCACTGAATAGCAACAAGAGGGCAACAGGGACATGAGCGGCTGAAGGGCGAGGATACCTCGGCGGACTTTAAACGCAGATTACGCGCTCCCTGTGGGTCACTTACCATGAGGCACCTACCTTCCAAGCAGGGCTACTAATCCTGCTCTAGCGACTCCATTCTGGACGGCCAAGCCAAGCCAGAGGCGTGAGACCTACCCCCGTCATGGTTCACTTCGACCGGCCGGAGATGGGGGACAGTATACTCCCTGTTCTCCCTGGAGAACTCAGTATATATAGCCCCGCGGGGTCGCTACTCCCCGTCATCAGCCTCAGATGTCCTGCAGTGCTTATATCTCATTATTATTGTCGTTATTATCTCAAGAGCCTTTGTCCCAATTATGTTAGGGTCGACTTCCAGTCACGATGCAACTGAGTACCAGTGTTTTACAAGGAGCGACTGCCCAGCTGACCTCCACAACCCGGTTACCCGCTCAACCCAACACCCCTTGGTAAAACTGGTCAGACTTACTGGCTTCAGACTACCCATAACGACTGCCAAGAATCTTCAATGTCAGCCGGAACCTACAGTTTAACTTCCCCTCCAAATAAAGGTCATTGGTATCCAAAATATACGTAGAAAGTACATACGAACTTAGAAAGTTGCATTGGCAGGTACTTGCCAGACCTGGAATCAAAGACGCTCATACTTGAGAGATTGGTTCTCTACCCACTAAACCACCACAACTTCCACTAAGTCACCACGACTTTGTCATCTATTTAATGTTTTTTTACGTAATAATACGTGTAATATTTCTGCCACACTCAACTTAAATGCGTACTAATTAAAATCACTACTTTTATCCCTATGGTCACGTCTATTGCGGTTCAATTCTCAGCGTTTTGTTTAGTCTGCTGTGCTTTTGCCGTTAAAGTACAAAAATTAAATATATGGAACGTTTCTAATGGTTATGCGTATTCCGTTGTTTTCAAGTCAACGGGCCCTTAAAATTCAATATCAGACTATTCAGATCTTTGATTTTGCTGACCCCGTAGTCGCTGGCATAAGGGACAGGATCCGCGTACGAAGTCGCGGGCAGAAGCTAGTAATATAATAATTGCAATAAAATATTTTCCTTAAACTATGGACACGTTCACATAGTTAAAAGTAGGTGTGGATGGGCACATAACTCGAAGATTTTCATTGTTATAATGTAATGTTTGATTGAAACAAAAAACAAAGCACCCGTTAGTATTAAACACAATAGATTTATAATTCAAACAAAATACTAATATCAATATCGGACTAAAATAATAATCTCGGTGTATATGTATAAATTTTTAGGTATTGTAGTAATAAGAAATTAAACTTACAAAAAGCTCTATCTAGGATAGTTTACTTGAGCCAATCAAAGATTCTTATTACTTAAGTGTTCCGGAATACCTAAAAAGTTTCACACGAACTATAAGTTCACATTTTGCTTGAAGATACGAATATACTTTAATAACTGGTTTTCTTAGAGACTTGACTAGCTTCGTGTTATTGTTCTCACAAAACAATAGATCAAGCGGCGCCGGTGACCGCCACTGTTTTGTTTGGTTTAAAGTAATATTTATAAAAATTACATGGAATTCGTTAATAAATCACATAGGTATTTTTTCCTGCATAGTTAATACATTTAGGACAATAACATTAGTGCTACTTTAGTAGACATTAAAATACTAGACAGTTAAAAAGCTTAATGATTTTTAAAGTTTACTTAGATGGAAAAATCACATATTACCTACGTATTTAAAAAAATGTCTTATTATTCTTAAATTTCTAAAGAAGTAAATCAGTCTAAATATCACCACTAGGATAATGTGGTTTACTTATGAGGCATAAGTTTAAATAGAAATTTTAAAAACAAATTATATAACATTAATATAACAAAACTGAACAAAATAATTACAAAAATGCTAATCAGTCTTCAAAATCAGTCTTTAATATCACATTGACTTATACCGATATATTTTTAAAGCTACAAAGGTTATAAATGTGGTAATGGTAAATAAATAATAACAAATAACAATTAGTCTTAATTTTAAAATACAAGAATCAGTCTTCAATTTCTCAAAGAAACCGTATATTTTTATATATTATTATAAAATCACTATATCAGTCTAATGATTACGATACGATTGAATTGCCTTCGTTATAAGCTCAATCTGAATCTCATAACAATCTTGTTTGTTAAACGCTTTTTCAATTTCAATTCAAAATTTTGTGTATTTGCCATCATAGATAGCCTAGTCAAAATATCAGAATCTCTTAAATTAAGCTTACACGAGTATTTGACATAAATCCGAGCCGCGAAGTGCGTCCCATATTTCGTTGCAATGAGTGACGAGTGCTAATTTACTTCTTTCGTTTCTAAAATCCCATCTTTGGACCATTATGGCCCATAAATTTTCTATGGGATTTAGGTCTGGGGACCGAGACGGCCAAGGGACAGTTCTTACTTCAGGATGCTGCTGGAGCCAATTTTGAACGACACGCGCACGGTGTATTGGACAATTATCTTGGAAGAAGTAAAATGAGGGAACTTCCTCCCTAGGATACACCGTGCGCACTGTAGGCAACATAACTTCTTCCAGCAGCTCAGCATGTGACTGTCCAGTTGCTCTCGAGTCAATGAAAGCCAGTTCACCCGGACCACCAGCACTCATCCACCCCCACATATTTACTATAATTCGCCCCGATTCATTGTTGGGACTCACATTTTTCGGCTCGTATCTAGTGTTATTCACACACCATAAATTCCGACGTCCTAATTGGCTAGATTTAAAAGATTTTTCGTCGGAAAATATGGCATGTGAAAAGTCAAAGTCTCTGTAGTCTCGAGCAAATCGAACCCTGGCTTGCTTTAATTCTTCGCTTAAGATTATCTTTTTTGCGGGACGCCTATGATGTATACCGGCCTGATGGAGCGCACGTCTCACAGTTTTCATGCTACATTCGTACTCCAACGCGAATTGTGAGGTCTTTGTAAACGGCTCTGAGTTGTAGACGTCTATCATATGAGCCACACGATCAGGTGTTATTTACCCGTGGAGGTGGAGCACGCGGTCTGTCCTCCACGGATCCCTCTTTTGAATCTCGGTGTATCCACCGTCGCACTGTAGCCCTCTGTAATAAAATGTGATGATATTATATCTACACTTATTTTTTTTGATTTGGTAGTTCGCTATTGTTAATAGTGTCAAAAAAAAACAACAAACAATGAATAGTGAAGGTATACAAAGATCTCTGAAATAACTACGAATACTATTAATTATTATCATGTTATTATTGTAAGTATGAGTTCTGTTTTTTATTTAATAATGAAAAGTATCGAATATATTAACAATTTCAGTATTCGATATCGCAACATTTTTCATACCTAATAAAACTACATTAAAACTCTAGTCATTGAACACTTAGGTATTAGGCATATGAGGCGGTAAAAATTGTCTACCTACCGAAAATTATTAAGATTTTTTATAGAGGTAATATGTAGTTTTGTTGAAATTAATAGTGTCACTTAATGTTTTTCTCTAAGTTAATTACATAATTTAGTCAAAAAAATTTTGTTGGTTGCAAACTTACCGTAACGTTTAATTCCTGCGATATTTGCAAAATGTTTCGTCCTAGATTATGAAGAACCAATATTTGGTTCCTCTCTTCCCTGGATAAATTTCGAGGCATCCTTAAATTCTTTGTAACAGATGAATCATAAAGGGAGTCAATATTTTGTATATAAGTCCAAAAAACACAGCACAAGTCGACGAGAAGGAAATCTACAGTCCAAAAACACAGCATGGGTCATCAAGTAGGCAATCAGCAGTCCAAAAACAAAGCAAGGGTCAATTCGATTCAGCAATAAACAGTCCACAATCACAGCACAGGTCAACGTAAATAGGATACTAAAAAAAACAAACGCGTTGACAATAGGCACGGGCGAAATGCAAATTGCAACTAATTAAACAAACACCTTTTTTCTTTTACTCTTTTAAAGTTCCGGTAAACTATTTAGCGGTTATACGCTATTTAGAACTCTATACTAGTATCCATAAGGGTTATTATTTCAATGATAAGTATAGAGAGTAAAGCCCTTACGAAACGTATCGTTTGCAAAGCATGGATCCAACGCGTAGGTACACGCTATTTAGAACTCTATTTGTACTACTTAAGGGTCGTTATTTGAATAACAAATATGGAACGTATTATGCTTGTGTGCGTGAGAGAGTCGTTTAAAGGATTTTTTAAGAAAAGTGTATCACCGGACTTGTCCGTGATTGTACCTTGTAAAGAAGCACGCAAGTAATGGAACTTATTTATGTTGCTTATGCTAGCGTTATTGTGAATCAATGACGTAAACGTGTCCCGGAACTCGAGCCAGCATTGGTAGTTCCCGTCAAAGTGAGGCAAATCAATTTTTGGCAAACGAACAAAGCTATTATAAACATGTGCACCTGAGTCAGCAACTTTGAAGCCGGCCCCAGAACCAGCACCGTTGACCGAAGAACCGAGCAGGCTGCGCGTGAGTGCCACCAGATTGAAGAACTGGCGGTCAAACTCCTCACGCTCCACGAACGCAGTCTCAGCATCATCGGCAAGCATTTCGATTTCTGTCTGCAATTCATCAAATTGGCTATGTCTAATCGTTGCATCTCAGATATATGTGCACTACTTTTAACTAAATTTAGATAGTTACTGTAAATCGTAAGCTTTGATTTTAAGATAGATTTGAATTTAAGTTACCACCATACTATGTATACACGCTCTGGATCCTTAAATAATCATGGTATGAGGGTTATATTTAGTGACCTCGTTGATTTGTTATTGGAAATCAAACAAGAAAATACAAAGACTGCAAAAGAAAAGCTGTCAGATGAAGGAATCCCACAATCTGAATCTCTTTTTCGCCCCTAAATATCTAAACATTCTTCACCAAAATATTGCCGGGCTGCGGTCAAAATCACATACATTAACGGTTTGTTTACAGGAATTACTAGAAAAAAAATCTGATGTGGATGTTATTTGTCTCACCGAGCACTTCATGATGTCTGGACATGAAGACTCTTGTTTGATTCCCAACTATAACTTGGTATCATGTTACTCTAGAAATAATACAAAAAGAGGTGGGTCATGTATTTTTGTTAAAAAAGGGCATAAGTGCAAAGAAATATCAACACTGACAAGCTATTCAATCTGTTCAGCTTTCGAGTGTTGTGCTATTGAGCTGTCAGACTACAAAATTGTTATTGTATGTATATATAGGGTACTCTTAGCCAGTAACATAGATATATTTTTTGATAAATTGAACAAAGTCCTAACTTTACTTAATAAACACTATCATAAACATCATATCGTTATTGCTGCTGGAGCTGGAGATTTTAATATTAATATTTTAAATAAGAATAAATTAGCAACTGAATTTGAATGTTTACTACTAAATTATAACTTAAAACTGCAAATAAAAGAACCTACCAGACATGTAAGCAAAACATGTATTGACAATTTTGCCCATAATTTTGGAAAAAAATGTAAATCAGAAGTAATTGAGCTAGCACTGTCTGACCATACCGCACAATTGTTAAGATGTCAAGTAAAAAATATATGTATAACTAGCTTCTGCCCGCGACTTCGTACGCGGATCCTGTCCCTTATGCCAGCGACTACGGGGTCAGCAAAATCAAAGATCTGAATAGTCTGATATTGAATTTTAAGGGCCCGTTGACTTGAAAACAACGGAATACGCATAACCATTAGAAACGTTCCATATATTTAATTTTTGTACTTTAACGGCAAAAGCACAGCAGACTAAACAAAACGCTGAGAATTGAACCGCAATAGACGTGACCATAGGGATAAAAGTAGTGATTTTAATTAGTACGCATTTAAGTTGAGTGTGGCAGAAATATTACACGTATTATTACGTAAAAAAACATTAAATAGATGACAAAGTCGTGGTGACTTAGTGGAAGTTGTGGTGGTTTAGTGGGTAGAGAACCAATCTCTCAAGTATGAGCGTCTTTGATTCCAGGTCTGGCAAGTACCTGCCAATGCAACTTTCTAAGTTCGTATGTACTTTCTACGTATATTTTGGATACCAATGACCTTTATTTGGAGGGGAAGTTAAACTGTAGGTTCCGGCTGACATTGAAGATTCTTGGCAGTCGTTATGGGTAGTCTGAAGCCAGTAAGTCTGACCAGTTTTACCAAGGGGTGTTGGGTTGAGCGGGTAACCGGGTTGTGGAGGTCAGCTGGGCAGTCGCTCCTTGTAAAACACTGGTACTCAGTTGCATCGTGACTGGAAGTCGACCCTAACATAATTGGGACAAAGGCTCTTGAGATAATAACGACAATAATAATGAGATATAAGCACTGCAGGACATCTGAGGCTGATGACGGGGAGTAGCGACCCCGCGGGGCTATATATACTGAGTTCTCCAGGGAGAACAGGGAGTATACTGTCCCCCATCTCCGGCCGGTCGAAGTGAACCATGACGGGGGTAGGTCTCACGCCTCTGGCTTGGCTTGGCCGTCCAGAATGGAGTCGCTAGAGCAGGATTAGTAGCCCTGCTTGGAAGGTAGGTGCCTCATGGTAAGTGACCCACAGGGAGCGCGTAATCTGCGTTTAAAGTCCGCCGAGGTATCCTCGCCCTTCAGCCGCTCATGTCCCTGTTGCCCTCTTGTTGCTATTCAGTGACTGATTCCCGGGGGCCCAGTAAGTGAGGTGCCGAGTCTCCACCTGCCATTTTTATACGTCTTCGATGTTTATACGTCAATAGAGAGTGCTTATCAGATTGAACCACTTTTGCTAGAACCTCATATCTTCATATGTTAAAGTCTAGCTGGGCTCCTGGAGTTCCACATCAGGCGTTTTACATCTTCAATTTTTATAAGTCAACAGAGAGTGCTTATCAGATTGAACAACTTTTGCTAAAACGTCATACCTCTATATGCTATAGTCTAGCTGGGCCCCTGGAGTTCCACATCAGGTGTTTTAGATCTTCAATTTGTATAAGTCAATAGGAAGTGCTTATCAAATTGAACAACTTTTGCTAAAACGTCATACCCGTATATGGTACAGAGAAGCTGGGCTCTTGGGGTTCCACATCAGGTGTTCCAGATCTTAAAATTTATTATCTCAGCTGAAAATGCTCATCACATGAAACAATTTTTGCCATGGCACCATTTTTGTATCTCTTATAGTTTTGTCGGTCTGTTGGAGTTCTGCATCAGGTCTTCAAGTTTCGAAGATAAATTATAGCCTATATGTTGACCCGGCTTAATACTGATACAACAAAGAAAAAATCATTGAAATCCGTTCAGTAGTTCCGAAGATTAGCGTGTACAAACAAACAGACATACAGACATACAGACATACAGACATACAGACATACAGACATACAGACAAACAGACAGAATTTTTTTTTTGGATTCGTGCTCCATTACTGTTTCTAAACCCCACCCAATTTTTTTTTTTTTAATATATTCAATGTACAGACACAGTTTTTTTACAGATTTATTATATGTATAGATAGCTTCTGCCCGCGACTTCGTACGCGGATCCTGTCCCTTATGCCAGCGACTACGGGGTCAGCAAAATCAAAGATCTGAATAGTCTGATATTGAATTTTAAGGGCCCGTTGACTTGAAAACAACGGAATACGCATAACCATTAGAAACGTTCCATATATTTAATTTTTGTACTTTAACGGCAAAAGCACAGCAGACTAAACAAAACGCTGAGAATTGAACCGCAATAGACGTGACCATAGGGATAAAAGTAGTGATTTTAATTAGTACGCATTTAAGTTGAGTGTGGCAGAAATATTACACGTATTATTACGTAAAAAAACATTAAATAGATGACAAAGTCGTGGTGACTTAGTGGAAGTTGTGGTGGTTTAGTGGGTAGAGAACCAATCTCTCAAGTATGAGCGTCTTTGATTCCAGGTCTGGCAAGTACCTGCCAATGCAACTTTCTAAGTTCGTATGTACTTTCTACGTATATTTTGGATACCAATGACCTTTATTTGGAGGGGAAGTTAAACTGTAGGTTCCGGCTGACATTGAAGATTCTTGGCAGTCGTTATGGGTAGTCTGAAGCCAGTAAGTCTGACCAGTTTTACCAAGGGGTGTTGGGTTGAGCGGGTAACCGGGTTGTGGAGGTCAGCTGGGCAGTCGCTCCTTGTAAAACACTGGTACTCAGTTGCATCGTGACTGGAAGTCGACCCTAACATAATTGGGACAAAGGCTCTTGAGATAATAACGACAATAATAATGAGATATAAGCACTGCAGGACATCTGAGGCTGATGACGGGGAGTAGCGACCCCGCGGGGCTATATATACTGAGTTCTCCAGGGAGAACAGGGAGTATACTGTCCCCCATCTCCGGCCGGTCGAAGTGAACCATGACGGGGGTAGGTCTCACGCCTCTGGCTTGGCTTGGCCGTCCAGAATGGAGTCGCTAGAGCAGGATTAGTAGCCCTGCTTGGAAGGTAGGTGCCTCATGGTAAGTGACCCACAGGGAGCGCGTAATCTGCGTTTAAAGTCCGCCGAGGTATCCTCGCCCTTCAGCCGCTCATGTCCCTGTTGCCCTCTTGTTGCTATTCAGTGACTGATTCCCGGGGGCCCAGTAAGTGAGGTGCCGAGTCTCCACCTGCCATTTTTATACGTCTTCGATGTTTATACGTCAATAGAGAGTGCTTATCAGATTGAACCACTTTTGCTAGAACCTCATATCTTCATATGTTAAAGTCTAGCTGGGCTCCTGGAGTTCCACATCAGGCGTTTTACATCTTCAATTTTTATAAGTCAACAGAGAGTGCTTATCAGATTGAACAACTTTTGCTAAAACGTCATACCTCTATATGCTATAGTCTAGCTGGGCCCCTGGAGTTCCACATCAGGTGTTTTAGATCTTCAATTTGTATAAGTCAATAGGAAGTGCTTATCAAATTGAACAACTTTTGCTAAAACGTCATACCCGTATATGGTACAGAGAAGCTGGGCTCTTGGGGTTCCACATCAGGTGTTCCAGATCTTAAAATTTATTATCTCAGCTGAAAATGCTCATCACATGAAACAATTTTTGCCATGGCACCATTTTTGTATCTCTTATAGTTTTGTCGGTCTGTTGGAGTTCTGCATCAGGTCTTCAAGTTTCGAAGATAAATTATAGCCTATATGTTGACCCGGCTTAATACTGATACAACAAAGAAAAAATCATTGAAATCCGTTCAGTAGTTCCGAAGATTAGCGTGTACAAACAAACAGACATACAGACATACAGACATACAGACATACAGACATACAGACATACAGACAAACAGACAGAATTTTTTTTTTGGATTCGTGCTCCATTACTGTTTCTAAACCCCACCCAATTTTTTTTTTTTTAATATATTCAATGTACAGACACAGTTTTTTTACAGATTTATTATATGTATAGATTTCAAGTGTACGCTCTAAAATTTACGAAGTCTATGCGAAGCATAAACAGTAGGTAGTACAATAGACAGCGGAGGGGAGCGGGACTGGGGGGGGGGAGCGTTTGACCTATTTACGAGCGGCCGTCAGTCGTTTTTATGCGCCCGCGTCGCATCATACGTGTCCTTGTAGCGAAATTCGGTGGTGCGAACGTAATTATCTTTACAGTATGGCGTATCGATATTCAAATGTCGAGTACACGGAAATGGTGCGAATGCTGGCTAGGTGTGATGACAATGTTTCGGAAGCCTGTCGCCAGTACGCCATACGATTCCCAAACATCCCTACACCTAGCTGAGTAATAATGCTAGCCGCCACACAGCGGTTACGAGTTACGGGCAATTCCGGCATACCATCAGGGATAGTGATCGTCCACCGAGGCACACAGTACGTGAAGAAGACGATATTTTGTTTTTTTTATTTTATTTTACCTTTTCGTAAAAAAGCGGGAAATCGTAGCTATGCGAGTTATCAATTCAAAAGTATGACTAGGTACGAGAATAGTGCGCGGGAGGCGTAGGGTAGGTAAAGAATTTATTGTAATGTGTGATAATCTCGACTCGTCCGCACACTCTAAGGTCGACTAATCGCTCGACTGGTCTCGATCGGGCCTTTTGTTGGTGAAGAAATGGTGGGGGCGTGCAAATTTTATCACTATAGCAAAATAGAGTTGAAATGTGTCAGATAGACCAATGAAATGTTGTATGTTTGTTTTTGGCAAATGTATTATGTTTTATAAAAAGTCATAGAACAAAAGTTGTAGTTTATGATGTTAGTAATACAGTCCTGCAAGGTTGTTAGTGTTTTACCAATAACCCTGTATAAGCTTGAGACATCTATACATATCTATACATATAATAAATCTGTAAAAAAACTGTGTCTGTACATTGAATATATTAAAAAAAAAAAAATTGGGTGGGGTTTAGAAACAGTAATGGAGCACGAATCCAAAAAAAAAATTCTGTCTGTTTGTCTGTATGTCTGTATGTCTGTATGTCTGTATGTCTGTATGTCTGTATGTCTGTTTGTTTGTACACGCTAATCTTCGGAACTACTGAACGGATTTCAATGATTTTTTCTTTGTTGTATCAGTATTAAGCCGGGTCAACATATAGGCTATAATTTATCTTCGAAACTTGAAGACCTGATGCAGAACTCCAACAGACCGACAAAACTATAAGAGATACAAAAATGGTGCCATGGCAAAAATTGTTTCATGTGATGAGCATTTTCAGCTGAGATAATAGTATGGAATAAGGGGCAACATTTTAAAATTAATTGAAACTTACCTCAAAAACCGCATTCAATATACACAAATTAACAGAGTTAATAAGGGTACTAAGATGGAGGATACATACCTATCAAAGGGACGTATAATACAATATGGTGTCCCGCAGGGAAGTGTATTGGGCCCGCTACTCTTTATAATATATGTCGGAGGCGAACATCAAGGATGGCACTATCGTCCGACATCAGTTAGGGTAATCAAGCAAAGAGATAACTCAAAGAAACTCAAAATTCAAACGAACTCAAAAGTCAAACGTTTATTCAAATTAGTCAGAACAAAAGACAGCCCCCAAAACGCCCGCCCTTCGCCACTTCCTATGTGTTTTGGCTTGGGGAGAAGAAGTGGCGGAACAAACTCCCCAGCAACACATGTCTGTCTGTTAGGTTAGAAGAACCTTTACACTTTAATTTCAAAAGACACTTTACACACTTTACAATATGGATCTACAACAGTACTACAACACTAGGCAATAACACTAGGTACACTACACGTAACGAAAGGCAGTATCGAGATGTGCGCAGCACAACGACTCGACCAAGACTGAGCTCCGCGGACGCCACGCCGACCACCACTACTCTGCCAAGCGCGCCAAAATGTTGTTTCACCGGAAACGCCACCAGAGGGCGCGCTTGCGTGACGTTTAGTGTCCGTACTATTGACAGTCTCCGACACGGCCATCCTGCGTAGACCCACGTCCTCGTGGGTTAATCTGCAACAACACAAACACAGCACAGTATGCACAGTACAACCTCGGCCACTCCTGACCACTATGTAGCACACTGAACAAAAGTCACACAGATCCATCTGAACCACAGAACCACATAGGGTCATAATTACGCCACACAGGCTTATTAATATCGCTCACATTTGAATACCACACAGGCTACCAACTGCCACACAGGCTACCAACTGCCACACAGGCTACCAACTGCCACACAGGCTACCAACTGCCACATAGGCTATCAACTGCCACACAGGCTCCTAGCTGCCACACAGGCTCCTAGCTGCCACACAGGCTCCTAGCTGCCACACAGGCTCCTAGCTGCCACACAGGCTCCTAGCTGCCACACAGGCTCCTAGCTGCCACACAGGCTCCTAGCTGCCACACAGGCTCCTAGCTGCCACACAGGCTCCTAGCTGCCACACAGGCTCCTAGCTGCCACACAGGCTCCTAGCTGCCACACAGGCTCCTAGCTGCCACACAGGCTCCTAGCTGCCACACAGGCTCCTAGCTGCCACACAGGCTCCTTGTGCGATGACATGCGATGTCCTGGCCTGCCGCAACTCATACGGCCTCCACGACAAATCCGGGGGAGGATGACGCTCCAAACAGCAACTGCAGCGCACCTCGCCCGCCGCTTGACTAGTGGACCTCGTCCTGTTCTCCAGGCTCGGTTCACCTTAGATGTTATCTGTTAAGTCAGAAATGGAAAGTGCTTAGGCATCAAATATTGACAACATATGGGTCAGCAACAAACCTTCTCGATGGTAAGACCTAAACACATGTTATGGGTTTTAAGAATAGCAATCACCATTTAAATGAAGAAACTAGTTACATTAAATTCTAAGCACGAAATCAAAGAAAGATCGAATTGCTAGTCAGACTGAACTTGTAAATTACAAAATCATTACAGCTACGGTTGTCATTCACATCAACGCCTTCTACTCGATAGGCTTCACAAAACCGTCGTGTCCCTTAGCCGAGCTCTCAGCCCATCCTGGCCTCCTAGGGACCACAACCACAACTATAGTGACATGACACCAACTGTACCACAGATGTATACGGGTCTCTTCCTGTTCACCCCGATGCCGTCACACAGGCCAACGAGTCTCTTCCAGGTCACCCCGATACCCATCTTAGGTACAGCTTAACACAATAAAAACAACAGTACCGCAGACTTTACATAGGTCTCTTCTTGGTCACCCCGATGCCATCACACAGGCCAACGGGTCTTTTCCAAGTCACCCCGGTCTCCATCATTGGTACAACTTAGCGCAACGAAATTATAGAGTAGGTGAACGTAACACTTTACCAAAAATCTATCGTCTGATGCACAATTCAATCAAATGACGCAAAAACTGAAATATTCTAACTTTAGGATATTGATGAGATCAGATAACTAATAATTTTCAACTCTGGGATCAAACCTGTGAACCTAGGTTTCTGATTATCTACGATTCCACCAATTAATAAGCGCAGTGGTAGCGCAATCAACGAGACTGAAACCGTCTCTCAAGTTTATAAATGTCGTAAGACAAATAACCTCAAAATAAAGCAAAAATGGATCGGTCTCACCGGGTTTCCACTCAACACCTCAACGCGCATGACGATGCGCAGTACAGCAAGGCTTTCGCGGACGTGAAGCCACGTAGATACACGAGCACCAACACTCCGACCTCACGATGACACGTCAGACTCCTGGCAGCTGGGATGCTCCGCAGTAATTTTGTCGACAGATTGCACAATAACCACCGTCATTGTTGAAACATGAAAAAAAGACAGATTCGGTTAATTTTCTAGCATACCCTCAATAACTAGCTTGACATGTAACAATGGAAAACGACACCATTACCATAACCGTGGTTACCATACTTGTACCTTTGCTGAAATCTATATCTATACATATAATAAATCTGTAAAAAAACTGTGTCTGTACATTGAATATATTAAAAAAAAAAAAATTGGGTGGGGTTTAGAAACAGTAATGGAGCACGAATCCAAAAAAAAAATTCTGTCTGTTTGTCTGTATGTCTGTATGTCTGTATGTCTGTATGTCTGTATGTCTGTATGTCTGTATGTCTGTTTGTTTGTACACGCTAATCTTCGGAACTACTGAACGGATTTCAATGATTTTTTCTTTGTTGTATCAGTATTAAGCCGGGTCAACATATAGGCTATAATTTATCTTCGAAACTTGAAGACCTGATGCAGAACTCCAACAGACCGACAAAACTATAAGAGATACAAAAATGGTGCCATGGCAAAAATTGTTTCATGTGATGAGCATTTTCAGCTGAGATAATAAATTTTAAGATCTGGAACACCTGATGTGGAACCCCAAGAGCCCAGCTTCTCTGTACCATATACGGGTATGACGTTTTAGCAAAAGTTGTTCAATTTGATAAGCACTTCCTATTGACTTATACAAATTGAAGATCTAAAACACCTGATGTGGAACTCCAGGGGCCCAGCTAGACTATAGCATATAGAGGTATGACGTTTTAGCAAAAGTTGTTCAATCTGATAAGCACTCTCTGTTGACTTATAAAAATTGAAGATGTAAAACGCCTGATGTGGAACTCCAGGAGCCCAGCTAGACTTTAACATATGAAGATATGAGGTTCTAGCAAAAGTGGTTCAATCTGATAAGCACTCTCTATTGACGTATAAACATCGAAGACGTATAAAAATGGCAGGTGGAGACTCGGCACCTCACTTACTGGGCCCCCGGGAATCAGTCACTGAATAGCAACAAGAGGGCAACAGGGACATGAGCGGCTGAAGGGCGAGGATACCTCGGCGGACTTTAAACGCAGATTACGCGCTCCCTGTGGGTCACTTACCATGAGGCACCTACCTTCCAAGCAGGGCTACTAATCCTGCTCTAGCGACTCCATTCTGGACGGCCAAGCCAAGCCAGAGGCGTGAGACCTACCCCCGTCATGGTTCACTTCGACCGGCCGGAGATGGGGGACAGTATACTCCCTGTTCTCCCTGGAGAACTCAGTATATATAGCCCCGCGGGGTCGCTACTCCCCGTCATCAGCCTCAGATGTCCTGCAGTGCTTATATCTCATTATTATTGTCGTTATTATCTCAAGAGCCTTTGTCCCAATTATGTTAGGGTCGACTTCCAGTCACGATGCAACTGAGTACCAGTGTTTTACAAGGAGCGACTGCCCAGCTGACCTCCACAACCCGGTTACCCGCTCAACCCAACACCCCTTGGTAAAACTGGTCAGACTTACTGGCTTCAGACTACCCATAACGACTGCCAAGAATCTTCAATGTCAGCCGGAACCTACAGTTTAACTTCCCCTCCAAATAAAGGTCATTGGTATCCAAAATATACGTAGAAAGTACATACGAACTTAGAAAGTTGCATTGGCAGGTACTTGCCAGACCTGGAATCAAAGACGCTCATACTTGAGAGATTGGTTCTCTACCCACTAAACCACCACAACTTCCACTAAGTCACCACGACTTTGTCATCTATTTAATGTTTTTTTACGTAATAATACGTGTAATATTTCTGCCACACTCAACTTAAATGCGTACTAATTAAAATCACTACTTTTATCCCTATGGTCACGTCTATTGCGGTTCAATTCTCAGCGTTTTGTTTAGTCTGCTGTGCTTTTGCCGTTAAAGTACAAAAATTAAATATATGGAACGTTTCTAATGGTTATGCGTATTCCGTTGTTTTCAAGTCAACGGGCCCTTAAAATTCAATATCAGACTATTCAGATCTTTGATTTTGCTGACCCCGTAGTCGCTGGCATAAGGGACAGGATCCGCGTACGAAGTCGCGGGCAGAAGCTAGTTCTTAATAATTCTTCTACTACAAACTCCATTTCAAATTATCGACGTTACATTTTTTTTTTTGTCAATGGGCAGAATTTTATCTTCGCATGGCGAATTCTTAACACATGTGGGCATTCGGATTACATCCCACTTCTGATGTCGGAGGCGAACATCAAGGATGGCACTATCGTCCGACATCAGTTAGGGTAATCAAGCAAAGAGATAACTCAAAGAAACTCAAAACTCAAACGAACTCAAAAGTCAAACGTTTATTCAAATTAGTCAGAACAAAAGACAGCCCCCAAAACGCCCGCCCTTCGCCACTTCCTATGTGTTTTGGCTTGGGGAGAAGAAGTGGCGGAACAAACTCCCCAGCAACACATGTCTGTCTGTTAGGTTAGAAGAACCTTTACACTTTAATTTCAAAAGACACTTTACACACTTTACAATATGGATCTACAACAGTACTACAACACTAGGCAATAACACTAGGTACACTACACGTAACGAAAGGCAGTATCGAGATGTGCGCAGCACAACGACTCGACCAAGACTGAGCTCCGCGGACGCCACGCCGACCACCACTACTCTGCCAAGCGCGCCAAAATGTTGTTTCACCGGAAACGCCACCAGAGGGCGCGCTTGCGTGACGTTTAGTGTCCGTACTATTGACAGTCTCCGACATATATATTAATGACCTTCCAAATGCGATATCAAACCCAATGACACTCTTTGCTGATGACAGCACAGTTGCAATTAAGTGTAATGACAGAACATCCTATGAGCATGACATAAGCAGTACCCTTAATGCAATCATTAAATGGTTAGACATTAATAATCTGAAGGCAAACATAGGAAAAACTAAAATAATCCATTTTAATCAGCGTATAAATGCAATTATGCCTCAGATTACTTATAAAGGTGAACCTATATCTGAAGTGCAAACAACAAAATTTCTTGGTCTTACTGTGGATAATAAATTAAAATGGAAATCTCAGATTGAAATACTGTGCAAAAGAATCAATAAATCAGTATATGCGCTACATGAATTAAGGAAGGTTTCAAATGTAAATACTTTGATAACTGCATATCATGGCTTAGTTGCATCAGTCCTGAGGTATGGTATAGTTTTTTGGGGAAATTCGACTGACATTGAGTTAATTTTTAAAGCACAAAAATGGTGCATAAGGGCTATGTTTGGGCTTCAAACAATTGAAACCTGTAAACCATTCTTCCAGGAGCACAAAATCCTAACTCTACCAAACCTATATATTTATGAGGTCTCAGTATTTGTTAAAATCAATCAAAACTTATTTACATTAGCATCAGATGTCAGTCATAGGCGACAACGTGACGCACTTCGCCTCTGTATGCGTCGAACCTATACCACTTTAATGCACAAAAGTGTGTTTCACATGGCTCCTGTAATCTATACATATAATAAATCTGTAAAAAAACTGTGTCTGTACATTGAATATATTAAAAAAAAAAAAATTGGGTGGGGTTTAGAAACAGTAATGGAGCACGAATCCAAAAAAAAAATTCTGTCTGTTTGTCTGTATGTCTGTATGTCTGTATGTCTGTATGTCTGTATGTCTGTATGTCTGTTTGTTTGTACACGCTAATCTTCGGAACTACTGAACGGATTTCAATGATTTTTTCTTTGTTGTATCAGTATTAAGCCGGGTCAACATATAGGCTATAATTTATCTTCGAAACTTGAAGACCTGATGCAGAACTCCAACAGACCGACAAAACTATAAGAGATACAAAAATGGTGCCATGGCAAAAATTGTTTCATGTGATGAGCATTTTCAGCTGAGATAATAAATTTTAAGATCTGGAACACCTGATGTGGAACCCCAAGAGCCCAGCTTCTCTGTACCATATACGGGTATGACGTTTTAGCAAAAGTTGTTCAATTTGATAAGCACTTCCTATTGACTTATACAAATTGAAGATCTAAAACACCTGATGTGGAACTCCAGGGGCCCAGCTAGACTATAGCATATAGAGGTATGACGTTTTAGCAAAAGTTGTTCAATCTGATAAGCACTCTCTGTTGACTTATAAAAATTGAAGATGTAAAACGCCTGATGTGGAACTCCAGGAGCCCAGCTAGACTTTAACATATGAAGATATGAGGTTCTAGCAAAAGTGGTTCAATCTGATAAGCACTCTCTATTGACGTATAAACATCGAAGACGTATAAAAATGGCAGGTGGAGACTCGGCACCTCACTTACTGGGCCCCCGGGAATCAGTCACTGAATAGCAACAAGAGGGCAACAGGGACATGAGCGGCTGAAGGGCGAGGATACCTCGGCGGACTTTAAACGCAGATTACGCGCTCCCTGTGGGTCACTTACCATGAGGCACCTACCTTCCAAGCAGGGCTACTAATCCTGCTCTAGCGACTCCATTCTGGACGGCCAAGCCAAGCCAGAGGCGTGAGACCTACCCCCGTCATGGTTCACTTCGACCGGCCGGAGATGGGGGACAGTATACTCCCTGTTCTCCCTGGAGAACTCAGTATATATAGCCCCGCGGGGTCGCTACTCCCCGTCATCAGCCTCAGATGTCCTGCAGTGCTTATATCTCATTATTATTGTCGTTATTATCTCAAGAGCCTTTGTCCCAATTATGTTAGGGTCGACTTCCAGTCACGATGCAACTGAGTACCAGTGTTTTACAAGGAGCGACTGCCCAGCTGACCTCCACAACCCGGTTACCCGCTCAACCCAACACCCCTTGGTAAAACTGGTCAGACTTACTGGCTTCAGACTACCCATAACGACTGCCAAGAATCTTCAATGTCAGCCGGAACCTACAGTTTAACTTCCCCTCCAAATAAAGGTCATTGGTATCCAAAATATACGTAGAAAGTACATACGAACTTAGAAAGTTGCATTGGCAGGTACTTGCCAGACCTGGAATCAAAGACGCTCATACTTGAGAGATTGGTTCTCTACCCACTAAACCACCACAACTTCCACTAAGTCACCACGACTTTGTCATCTATTTAATGTTTTTTTACGTAATAATACGTGTAATATTTCTGCCACACTCAACTTAAATGCGTACTAATTAAAATCACTACTTTTATCCCTATGGTCACGTCTATTGCGGTTCAATTCTCAGCGTTTTGTTTAGTCTGCTGTGCTTTTGCCGTTAAAGTACAAAAATTAAATATATGGAACGTTTCTAATGGTTATGCGTATTCCGTTGTTTTCAAGTCAACGGGCCCTTAAAATTCAATATCAGACTATTCAGATCTTTGATTTTGCTGACCCCGTAGTCGCTGGCATAAGGGACAGGATCCGCGTACGAAGTCGCGGGCAGAAGCTAGTTTACAATAAATTACCTAAAGAAATAAGGGCAATGAATACTGCTTTATTTAAGAAAAATCTAAAGAGACTTTTAATTCATAAATGTTATTATACTTTGAATGACTATTTAAATGATAATTTTTCCAATAGACATCAAGTAATATAACTGTTAATGTATTTTAATAATTCTAGGAATGACATTGAAATTTAATTGTTAACTAATTTGATTTTTATTATGATTATTAAATTTATTAAATAAAATTATATTATTATTAAATAAATAATTAAATCAGTATTATTATAAGAAGGACAGAGCATTAATTTAAATATTTTTATAAAATTTATATATTCCAATGTCAATCTTGACTTGATTTGATTAACCATGACTGTAGGTACCCACTTATACATTTTGCATGCCTTACGGTAGAATCACTTGAAACATGTACATATATTTCTTAACACCATTGTAACAGTGTTTTCTGCAAAAATAAATAATTTGAATTTGAATTTGATTTTAATGAACTACGTTTTCTAAGTAAAGTCTTTAAAGTGTCTGCCATTTTGAAGTGCAATTAACAAAGCAAAAAACCACACGTGTTTAACTGCAGTAAGGCGATAGATACCACTAATGAGCTTCTTATAGAAAAAACAGCTGCGCGCAAACAAAAGGGACCGGTTCTAATTACTGAGATCGGTCAAGGTGGCGTGAGTGGCGTGCGCGCACAAATGTTACTACAAATTATGCAATTACGAAGAAGCGTCGAAATAAACACTACGTTAAAGCACTATTGACAATAAATCACTTGTGAAGGGGGAAATGTACTTGCTCAACGAAATAAATAGGAAAAAACGATTATTCACCAAGAAAAAATTGGAAAAAAATAACTAAATTGGAACGACTCACTCAAATAAGTAGTTTATACTCTCAGTAAATGACTTCAGCCCCTTATAAGGCGAAGCACGCTGCACGGGTACGACTTCTTTGTCTTCTTTGTGTTCGGTGGCCACGTCGAAGTTCCACGCGGCATCGGCGAAGACCGTTGACCGTTGAAAATGACGATGCGGAATCGACGAATTTTAGCGACACGACTGGCGTTAATTTATAGCGAAGGACCAAACTGTAGGAGCCCTAACGGGACTTTATAAATAAAACTTTGTGCGGACTGTATATCATAGGCTTTAATGCCGTAAAAATTACAATAGTCTATCACACAACCTCCTTTGACGACCTCTATGGCGCAATGGTCACCAAGCCGGACTGCCGAATCTGAGGTCCCGGGTTCGATTCCCGGTTCGGTCGACATTTGTGTGATGAGCATGCTTGTTGGCCGTGGTCTGGGTGTTACAATATGTATTTATAAATATGTATATGAGTAGCTATATGTAGTTTATCAGTTGTGTTAGCACCCATAACACAAGTTAATTAATAACTTACCATGGGGCTAACCAACCGTGTGTGAAAAAGGTGTCCCGACAAGGTGTCCCGACACAACCGAAAACAAGTAAGTGCCTGTGGTCAAGCGCGTCGCAGGGCGAAGTGAAGAGAGCGCGGCCGCGGGCTCGCCAGCCGGGGCAGCCGGGGCAGCCCCCGCCCCGGCCTCCGCAGCACTCCCTTCGGTCGCCATCGCGGTTGCTCGCTGAGGTGCGCCGACAGTACTCTATTCAGGTACTCTTATTTTCAATTTAACCACGTCTATAAATAGTTTTTGTAATGTGACTAGTAACATAGTATAGATACGACAAAATATTTTTCTTCAAATAACTACGAAAGTGGCAGATACAAGTTGAACTCCTAGTTTGATTTTCGGTGTAAAACTCCGTAACTAGCCACATACGGCTTTCTTAGGCGGAAAACAGGAATGCGTTTGCTTCAATATGATTCCATGGACGGACGGTACTAACAAAATCTGCTCCCATTCTATAGTATTACTAAGTAGATGCATATTTCAGTTAAATCTTATAAACAGCCTTATTAGATTCAGTAATATAGAAAACTAATCTTATACGGAAAGTAAACAAACAAACTTACCTCGACAATTATTATCTTTTTGATTTGTCCTTTGTCCAGTTCCCGCGTACAACTAAGCAACTGTCATATGCGCGTGGTAGACATTTCTCCGTTGCCGCGTAATAGTGCGTAAGTGACGGATAGGTACTTTTACGTCGGACTTCTTTTTCCTATTTTGCAGTTATTGAGTTATACGCCTTGCATAAATCGGTCGGAGACAAACTTTTGAAATTATTTTTTTGCCACGTTATAGATTCGGATACGTAGATTACGAAAATGATATAGTCGTATAACTACGTATCTACCCGATACGGACTTATACGTAGGATGTGTCGATATATGCAAAACTAGCTTCTGCCCGCGACTTCGTACGCGGATCCTGTCCCTTATGCCAGCGACGGGGTTAGCAAAATCAAAGATCTGAATCGTCTGATATTGAATTTTAAGGGCCGGTGACTTGTAAACTACGGAATACGCATAGCCATTAGAAACGTTCCATATACATATTTAATTTTTGTACTTCAACGGCAAAAGCACAGCAGACTAAACAAAACGCTGAGAACTGAAGCGCAATAGGCGTGACCATAGGGATAAAAGTAGTGATTCTAATTAGTCCGCATTTATGTTGTGTGTGGCAAAAATATTACACGTATTATTACGTAAAAAAACATTAAATGTTACTGAGACGACAAAGTCGTGATGACTTAGTGGAAGTTGTGGTGGTTTAGTGGGTAGAGAACCAATCTCTCAAGTATGAGCGTGCGTCTTTGATTCCAGGTCTGGCAAGTACCTGCCAATGCAACTTTTCTAAGTTCGTATGTACTTTCTATGTATGTATATTTTGGATACCAATGACCGTTATTTGGAGGGGATGTTAAACTGTAGGTTCCGGCTGTCATTGAACATTCTTGGCAGTCATTATGGGTAGTCAGAAGCCAGTAAATCTGACCAGTTTTACCAAGGGGCGTAGGGTTGAGCGGTTAACCGGTTTGTGGAGGTCAGATAGGCAGTCGCTCCTTGTAAAACACTGGTACTCAGTTGCATCGTGACTGGAAGTCGACCCTAACATAATTGGGATAAAGGCACTTGAGATAATAACGACAATAATAATGAGATATAAGCACCGCAGGGCATTTGAGGCTGATGACGGGGAGTAGCGACCCCGCGAGGAATATATACTGAATTCTCCAGGGAGAGTATACTGTCCCCCATTTCTGGCCGGTCGGAGTGAACCATGACGGGGGTAGGTCTCACGCCTCTGGCTTGGCTTGACCGTCCAGAGTGGAATCGCTAGAGCAGGGTTAGTAGCCCTGCTCGGAGGATAGGTGCCTCGTGGTAAGTGACCCACAGGGAGCGCGTAATCTGCGTTTGAAATCCGCCGAGGTATCCTCACACTTCAGCCGCTCATGTCCCTGTTGCCCTCCTAGTCTCCACCTGCCATTTTTACATGTATCTAATACATTGTCATCGGCAGGTGCCATAGTTCCCGTAGTTTCCCCATTCCTAGTCCATTAGCATCCCATCACAATAGTCCCAGTAGTATTCATCCACAGTTAGCAATGGTATAGCACATAACCGGGGATTGACTTTTTTTTTTTAACGACGTCCACCGGGGATTGTCCTTAGGTTCATTTCTATAGTCATCATCCTCCGAGCCTTTTCCCAATCATGTTGGGGTCGGCTTCCAGTCTAACCGGATTCAGCTGAGTACCAGTGCTTTACAAGAAGCGACTGCCTATCTGACCTCCTCAACCCAGTAACCCGGGCAACCCGATACCCCTTGGTTAGACTGGTGTCAGACTTACTGGCTTCTGACTACCCGTAACGACTGCCAAGGATGTTCAATGACAGCCGGGACCTACAGTTTAACGTGCCATCCGAAACACAGCCAATGGTGTCTAAGATATACTTAGAAAGTACATACAAACTTAGAAAAGTTGCATTGGTACTTGCCTGACCTGGGATCGAACCCGCGCCCTCGTACTTGAGGTTGGTCCTTTACCCACTAAGCCACCACGACTTCATTTCTATAGTGTATAAAGGGATAATCGTCGGTTTTGTGTCACCATTTCATTAAAGTTGTCTCGAAAGGGCTTCAGCATGTTGGCTTCGGCGTCACGTTTGCCTCCCGAAAATTCGGAATTCTGTAGTCCCGAGGTCTGGAAGAGACATACAAAATAATAATGATATATATATAATGCAACAAATTCGGAGAGTGGGGGCTCGTGACGCCACGTCTAGGTATGTAAAATTTGTACTAAGGAGTGACTTAACACAAAATTCAAGCGTGTTATATCTTCGTTATTGTCTTGTTTGTGTGAGAGAGAAATGACAAAATACGTGTCCATTATTTTAGGGTTATCTAAAAGACGGACTAATTACTTTTTTTGATTCACCATACCTATTTCATATCATTCATTTCTATACATTTCAAGTGTAGTATTGCTCTTGAAGTTCCAGATCAGGTGTTCCAGATCTTCGATGTTTATACGTCAACAGAGAGTGCTTATCAGATTGAACAACTTTTGCTAAAACGTCATACCTCTATATGCTATAGTCTAGCTGGGCCCCTGGAGTTCCACATCAGGTGTTTTAGATCTTCAATTTGTATAAGTCAATAGAAAGTGCTTATCAAATTGAACAACTTTTGCTAAAACGTCATACCTGTATATGGTATAGAGAAGCTGGGCTCTTGGGGTTCCACATCAGGTGTTCCAGATCTTAAAATTTATTATCTCAGCTGAAAATGCTCATCATATGAAACAATTTTTGCCATGGCACCATTTTTGTATCTCTTATAGTTTTGTTGGTCTGTTGGTGTTCTGCATCAGGTCTTCAAGTTTCGAAGATAAATTATAGCCTATATGTTGACCAGGCTTAATACTGACACAACAAAGAAAAAATCATTGAAATCGGTTCAGTAGTTCCGAAGATTAGCGTGTACAAACAAACAGACATACAGACATACAGACAGAATTTTTTTTTTTGGATTTGTGCTCCATTACTGTTTCTAAACCCCACCCAATTATTATTTTTTTAATATATTCAATGTACAGACACAGTTTTTTTACAGATTTATTATATGTATAGATTTCCAAGCTTTTTCCAAAAATTACTATGTTATCTAAATAGACAAAACATTTTTCATATGTTAGACCAGACATTGCCAAAGATATCATTCTACTAAACGCACTTGGACTCGTCTTTAGTCCCATTGGCATACGTGTCATTTGGTATTGTCCAGAATTAAAAGCTGTATATTTTCTGGAATCTGGTTCTAATTCTTGTTGATAATAACCGGAAAATAAATCTAAGTGACTGAAATATATTGAACCTGACAATGAATCTAATATCTCTGTTATATTTGGAAGAGGAAATGTGTCATCTTTAATTCGTTCCTTAAGTTTTCTATGATCAATTAATTACAAGTCTCCACTTTTTCTCCCCTGATACCATTGATTTTTTGGGCACTAATATTGGACTAGACCATTCACTTTGTGTTGGTTCTATTATTCCATCCTTCAACATTTGGTCTATTTGTTTTTAACAAAAACTGGGTCTAGATTTGGTTTTAACTGAATATTATGTTTATATAAGTTAGTTACGGATAATTTATCCCCTGGCAGTTGGAATATATCAGCATATCTCGCACAATTTTTTTCAATCTCTACTTGTTTTTCTAACGTCAAATGTTTTAAATTAAGCTTTCCTAATAAATTCTTTACTCTATCTGCATTTTTAATACTATCACCAAAGTAGCAATAGTCATATTCATCAAGACCACGCAATTTCGGCTTTAGTTCACTTATTGTTATGTCTTCTTCGTTTGTATTTAAAACGTGAACTGGTATCCTACCATTTATAGGTTTTACAATAGTGCTTGCTATGAATACTCCTTTGGTTATTTCTTCTGCACATATAACACAGTCATTTACTCGATCAGTTTGAATGTAATTAATTGATTCTGATCGTTTTTTTAAACTGTAACATGTTTGTACCAATGTATTATCATATTGTAAGGTTATTGTCTTATGGGTGCTGTGGCAGGAAACCTCCGCGTGGTGCACCTGGAGTGCGGGCGCCGGCACCCCTCGGGGCTCTTCCCGAGGGTAGTCGGTGCCCGCATGCTAATATCCTGTCCGGAGGGGCCCAGAGGCGGCCATCCCAGGAGGAGTGCAGGTTTATCCTGCAAAGGGAGGATCGCCCTTCGCGAGTCCCTCTGCTGAGCAGAGAGACTACGTGCGGGAGCAAGAGCGGGCCTGGTGTGCACTTACCCTGCCTCCGGGCAGGTGGGGGGGATATCCTTCCCACCACCGCTAATCTCGTAACCCCCTAGGAGACTGTCATGGTCATGTCTCTGACTTTCCGAAAGGGGCCGAGGGTCTTGGTTTAACCGCCCGGGCCGCGAGGAAGATTAACCTCTATAAAAAAATCCCCGAACCTCCAAGCGGCGGCGCACCGTGAGGGAGGTAGTAAGCTTAGCCAATGGGTAGCTTAATTGGCCGTTAGTGCGAACCACGCACTTTTTCAGGGTCCCCCAAAACAAGAAGGACCACCGAGCCGAGACCTTCCTAAAGAGGAAGAAGGACGACTTGGGGTCTTCCTCCAGTGGCCGCGGGGCCCCGGCCAAAAAGGCCGACCGGAGGCCAGAAAAGGGGAGGGTCGCTGAGGCGCCCAAGGACAAGGGAGGAGCAGCTCAACAGAGCTCCTTTGAGGAGGATTTGGCGGCCATCGGCTCTAACCAGGAGCGGAGGGCCAATTTCGCCAAGACGGTGGCGGCGGCGTTCAAGGGTGTGTCCCAAAAGCGCCTCAAGGCCAACCGGCAGAGGGCGATTGACTCGGCCTCGGCTACTATAATTGCGGTAGCTGAAGCAAGCTTCGTCCAGGCTCAAAAGAGCGATCTGGACAAGCTGCAAGAGGAAGTGGCTCGCCTCACGGCCGCCCTGAACTCGCACCTGGAGAACAGGAGTCTCCGGGTGGACCTGAGAAAGATGAGAGAGCAGGAGGCCGAACGCAGCGGGACCACTTCACAGCAACCGCAGTCCTCCCCGGTGGAGAGCCAGGTCCTGGCCCTGGTTCAGCAGGAGATGGCGGCCTTCCAGGCCCGCTTCTCCGTCCTGGCGTCCGCCGAAGCCCCCACCGGCCCAAAGGGCCTCTTATGCGGCTGCGGCTGCAGCGGCATCCCCGCCCAGAAGGGGACCGCCGAGCAAGCCCCCTGTGGCGGCGCCGAACGGGCCGCCCAGGAAGGCGGCCGCCCAGCCAAAGCCCAAGGCCGCAACGGTGGTCCAGGCGCAGAGGACCCCGGTGCCAACACCAGCACCGGTTCCATCGGCGGCACCAGTGGCGAAACGCCCTCCGAAGCCGACTCCATCTGCGGCCCCTACCTCTCCTGCCACTCAGTCCGAGTGGCAGGTGGTGGGGGAAAAGAAAAAAAGACGGAGGGCGGCCAAGGCGGCCAGAAGGAAGGCTCAAAGGCAGCGGCGCAAGGAGCGAGCCGCCGCGGCGCAGCTCCGGCCTCCAAGACCGCGGCTGTAGTAGTTACACTACAGCCGGACGCGGTCAAGAGGGGCGTGTCGTACCACGACGTGCTCGCTCAAGCTAAGGAGGCGGTGAACCTGCAGGAGCTAGGTATCACCGAGGGCCTCCGGCTCAGGGTGACCGCAACGGGCGCCCGAATGCTGGAGGTCCCAGGAGCGGCCAGTGGGCCCGCTGCAGATGCTCTAGCCGAGAGGCTCAGGGCGTCCATAAGTGCGGACGATGCCCGAGTCTCCAGGCCCTACAAGTGCGCGGATCTGCGCATCATGGGCCTGGATGACTCAGTCACTGCGGAGGAGGTGGTGGCCGCCGTCGCTAGGACGGGTGTGTGCTCTGCCGCTGAGGTGAAGGCGGGGCACCATACGTCCCGACTTCAGGGGCACGTGCACCGTTACGGTGAGCTGCCCCGTGGTGGCGGCCATGACCGTAGTCGACGGCCGTAGGTTACTGGTTGGTTGGGTGTCGGCACAGGTCAAGTTGCTGGGGGTGCCTGTCAGAAAACCTCCCCGTGTGCTCGGCAACTGCTGGTCCCTGTGGACACGTCCTAAGGGAAGAGCAGTCACCGGGCCGGTGCACCCTGGGCACGGACAATAATCTCTTCGCGGGGGGTGGGATAGAGGAGATTGTTGTCCGTGGCTAATTTCGACAGGAGCGGAGGAGTCGCTCCCGAGGGCTCCCTATCTGCACTCTGCTGCAGCAGAGTGCACGACTAGGGAGCGAGGTGGGGTAGATCGCGGGCCGTTGTACAGTCCGCGGTCTACGGGTCTCCGCGGCGTGCTCGTCGTGGTGACCGAGGTGGGGAAGGCCGCAGGTTGCTCCTCAACCTGCGGTATTGGGGCATCCGTGGCGAGGTGCTGAGCCACGGTGCCAAGTAGGTTAAGTTAGTTTTAAGTTAGCCGTAAGTTAAAAAAAAAAAAAAAAAAAAAAAAAAAAAAAAAAAAAAAAAAAAAAAAAAAAAAAAAAAAAAAAAAAAAAAAAAAAAAAAAAAAAAAAAAAAAATACAAAAATATATTAGGCTTAGTCTTAGGTTAGTGTCCTAGTTGTAGATACCGAGCAGCGGGCGGTGTATCCTGCACCGGAGGCATCCGCTGGCCTCGGGGGGACTAAATACCCTCCCAAAAAGAGTGGCCGCATCGCCTTGGGGAAGCGATGTGTGTACCACCCATATCGTAAATGGAAATGTCAGATATAGAGTGTGTCTTGTCTTGCGATCCGGCTGACGCCCGGCGCTCGCAGGTATCCGGGCCTGCGAGTGTTAAATTGGTTACCGAAGGACGCGCAGGGGTAGGCGACCAGGCCCCTGTAGCGGATGTGGCTACTGGAAGCACCGATTCTATGTCATGTGACCCGGCTGACAACCGGCGCTCACAGGTATCCGGGCCTGTGAGTGTGAAATTGGCGACCGACGGACGCGCAGGGGTAGGCGACCAGGCCCCTGCTGCTGATAGTGCTACTGGAAGCACCAATCTTGGCACGGTCTTGAGCCAGGGGGGCTGCAGACCGTGCAGTGTGGTCCTGTCCGACGGGGAGTCGCGCGGAACTGCCTCCAGATTTTGGAGGAAGCGTCCGCGCGATGAAGTCTCGGACCGAGATGGGTCGATAGGCCTATCCTCAAGCGAGGAGGACCTATCGGCCCCAAAAGTGCCGACAGCTCGGCGGGGCCGAAAACCGGCACCAACAGGAGGGGGGGCCTCTTTGCGGCCGCCGAGGGATTCGCGGGGGCGGTTTCTGCGCTCCGCTACTCCGGCGGCCAGCGAAGAGAGTGATGTTGGGGTCAGGAGCGAGGACCCTGGCGGCGTGAGCTGTGTTTCCCTAGGAAGCACGAAAGCAGAGCTCAACGCCGCCAAAAGAGAGCAGCGGAGGGCGGTCGCGGTCGATGAGGTGACAGAGATGGCCCGACGCGCCCGCGAGCGACGTGCCGCTTTGGCGGCTTCAGGGGAGATGTCGGCGGTGGCGTTAAGCCAACAAGTGTTGGGCGGCGTGGATGTCGTCCTGAAGGTTGCCACGCAGTCCGGCAACCTGAAGGGCACATTCACCCGCGCCCTCAAGGAGGCAGCCGCCGACATCAAGGAGGCGGTTGGAGACCTCCTCAACCGAACGGCCTCAGACGAGGTCACTAAGTTGCAGGAGGAGAACAGCCGCCTCCGAAGAGATCTGGAGGATCTCCGGCGGCAAGTGGCTGCGCTGAGCGAGCAGCAGCAGCCACAATCTGCCGCCGTCGCCACTCCGCCCATGGCGACTCCCACTCCCGCACCGGGACCGACAAGCGCGCACACCGACGATGAGGTCGAGCGCATTGTTCGGCTCTGCATGCTCCAGTGCGGGAGCATGATGAACGCTCGCATCGAGGCCATCTCTCGGCGCCTTCCGCAGGAGCCAATCCTCCGGCCGACATTAGCGGCGGACAAACGGAGGACGGAGGAGCCGCCGAGACCTGCGCCTCAAAAGGGGAAGCCCGCGGAGGGTGTTGAAAAGCCCGTGGAGGGAACCCCGTCGAGTGTTCAGCCCACGACTGCCGGGTCCAAGGGTGAGACCTGGGCGAAAGTCGTGGGCCGCAAGAAGGCCCGCAAAGCCGCCAAAAAGGCCGCGGCACCAGCAGCAGCGCGCGCCGCAGTTGCGCAGCCTGCGCGACGGACTGCCAAAAAGACCGGCGGTCGCAATGCGCCGGCGATACGTGCGCCTCGTTCTGAGGCTGTTACGCTAACGCTCCAGCCCGGAGCTGCGGAGCGCGGCGTTACGTACCAGTCGGTGATTGCCGAGGCCAAGGCCAAGATAAAATTGGCAGATCTTGGCCTCCAGTCCGTCACCCTCAGGCAGGCTGCCACGGGTGCGCGGCTGTTTGAGGTGGCTGGTGCTGCGAGCGACAGCGTCGAGAAGGCGGACGCTCTGGCCGCCAAAATGAAGGAGGTCCTCAACCCAGAGGACGTCCGGGTCTCCAGGCCAATGAAAACCGCAGAAGTGCGGATTGCTGGCCTGGACGACTCCGTGACCTCTGAGGAGGTGGCGGCGGCCGTTGCTCGTGGCGGAGAGTGTCCGCCGGACAAGGTGCGGGCCGGCGACATACGCGTTGACGCTACCGGACTCGGCGTAGTCTGGGTTCGGTGCCCTGTAGCGTCGGCGAAAAAGATCGCCGATAGTGGCAGATTGCTGGTTGGCTGGGTTGCAGCGAGGGTGAAACTCCTGCAGCCCCGGGCTTTGCGGTGCTTCCGGTGCCTGGAGAAGGGGCACGTCCGGGCAAAATGCACCGCCGAGATTGACCGCAGCGACCTCTGTTATCGTTGCGGTCAGCCCGGCCACAAGGCGGCCCAGTGTTCCGCGGCGCCAAACTGCTGCTTGTGTTCGGCTGTGGGGAAGCCAGCGGGACACAAAGTGGGCGGAGGGGCCTGTGGCGCGCCTGCCAGCAAGGCCAAGAAAAAGAAGAGGAGCTCTAAGCCTGCCGGGGAAACCTCGCCACCCCCGCAGGCCAGTAGCTCCGCGGCCGACTCCCGGCCCAGGACCGTTGCCGAGGGAATGGAGTGTCAATAATAGGGCACCTCCATTTCCTCCAGGGCAACATCAACCACTGTGCCAGAGCTCAGGATCTTCTCCTCCAGAGCATGGCAGAGTGGTCGATTGACGTGGCTGTGGTCGCCGAGCCGTACTTCATCCCCGCCCGTGACAACTGGCTGGGGTGCGCTGACGGTTTGGTGGCCATTATTGGCGGGACTCTGACCGACCCGTCTCGGGGCCGTGGCTGGGTTGCTGCGGTCTCGGGCGGCATCGTCATTGTGGGGGCGTATTTCTCCCCCAACAAGAGTCTCGCCGACTTCGAGGGTTTCCTTGTCGAGTTGGGCGCCGTCGTAGGCCGCCATCACCCTCGCCCCGTTCTGGTGCTCGGGGATCTCAACGCCAAGTCATCGGCGTGGGGATCTCCGGTCACTGACCCTCGGGGCGAGGTGCTGGAAGAGTGGGCGGTGACGACCGGTCTGGTCGTCCTGAATCGGGGCTCGGAATACACGTGCGTGCGGCAGCGGGGCGGGTCGATAGTGGACGTCTCGTTCGCTAGCCCCTCTGTCGCCAGCCGAGTCCGCGACTGGCGTGTCGCCGTGGAGGTGGAGACGCTGTCGGACCACAGGTATATCCGGTTCGACGTCTCTGCCCAGACCGCGAGCGGCCGCCATCCAACAGCCCCGATCAACGACGGCCCGCGCTGGGCGCTTAAGTGCATCGACAAGGAACTGCTCGAGGAAGCTGCCTTAGTCCAGTCCTGGATTTGGGAGTCGGCGACGGACGGCCCCGTCGACGTCGAAGCGGTGGCGCTGCGGTTTCGCGGGGCGATGACGCAGATCTGCGACGCGTCCATGCCCCGCGTCCGCCAACAGTCCGCAAGGCGCCAGGTGTACTGGTGGACCGCCGAGATTGCGCAGTTGCGCATCGCGTGCGTTGCGGCTCGCCGCCAGTACACACGATACCGGAGACGACGTCGACGGGTTTCCGCCGAGGAGGACGCGCTGTATGAGGTGTACAGCGCGTCCAAGGAGACTCTGTGGCTGGCCATCGGCGATTCTAAGTCGCGTGCCAGGGAGGAGCTGCTGGGGTCCCTGGATCGGGATCCGTGGGGCCGCCCCTACCGTTGGGTACGGGGCAAGCTGCGTGCATGGGCGCCTCCACTGGTGCAGAGCATGCAGCCCCAGCTGCTAGGGGCGGTCGTATTGGCGCTCTTCCCTGAGCGAGCGGGACACGTTCCCCCGACGATGGCTTCACCCTCGGCCACGGACTCTCCCGAAGAGGAGAGCACCGATGTCCCCGAGGTGACGCAAGCAGAGACGAGAGCGGCCGTGTCGCGGCTCCGGGCTAAGAACACGGCGCCCGGACCCGACGGAGTTCCTGGCCGAGCTCTCGTCCTGGCTCTGAAGGAGCTAGAGCCCCAGCTGAGAGGGCTCTTCACGGCATGTCTCGAGCAGGGTCAGTTTCCCAGTGTGTGGAAGGAGGGGAGGCTGGTCCTGCTCAGGAAGGAGGGGCGCCCCGCGGACTCGCCGTCCGCGTACCGGCCCATAGTGCTGCTCGACGAGGCGGGCAAACTCTTTGAGCGTGTCATCGCAGATCGCCTCGTCAGCCACTTGTGCAGAGAGGGGCCGGACCTGGACGACAACCAGTTTGGTTTTCGTCGCGGGCGCTCCACCGTAGACGCCATAATGCGCGTGAGAGCCCTGGCGGAGGAGACGGTGTCCCGGGGTGGGGTGGTGTTGGCGGTGTCTTTAGACATCTCCAACGCGTTCAACACCCTGCCCTGGAGCTGTATTCGGGAGGCACTGAGATATCACCGCGTGCCTCCCTACCTCCGTCGCACAGTAGGGGCCTACCTAGAAGGTAGATGCGTCACATATCGGGGACATGACGGTGCCGGTCGGCACCTCATGACGTGCGGTGTTCCACAGGGATCGGTGCTGGGGCCGCTCCTGTGGAACATCGGTTACGATTGGGTGCTGAGAGGCGAACTCCCGTCGGGCGCCGACTTGACGTGTTATGCGGACGACACGCTTGTCACTGCCCGGGGGAGCTCGCACAGGGAAGCAGCGTTGATAGCCACGGCTGCGGTGTCACAGGTGGTGAACCGCATCCGGCGCCTGGGCCTGGAGGTGGCCCTCAACAAGTCGGAGGCCATGGTGTTTCATGGCCCCCGACGCGCGCCGCCGTCGGGATCACACATCGTGGTCGGTGGAGCCCGGATAGCTGTCGAGTCCACCATGAAGTATCTGGGATTGGTGCTCGACAGCCGATGGGAATTCGGCCCCCACTTCCGGCGGCTGGTGCCCAAGCTGATGGGTGCAGCGGGCGCGCTGTCAACGTTGCTTCCTAACATGGGGGGCCCGAGCGCCGCCTGTAGGCGGTTGTACGTGGGAATCGTGCGGTCCATGGCCCTATATGGGGCCCCTGTGTGGGCGATGGACCTGGCGGCCAGCACTCTAGCCATTCTGCGCAGACCGCAGAGGGCGATGGCCGTCAGAGTCGTCCGCGGGTATCGCACGATTTCCTACGAGGCGGCTTGCGTCCTGGCCGGATCCCCGCCCTGGGACCTAGAGGCTAAAGTACTAGCGTCGCTGTATCGGTGGCGCGAGGAAGAGCGGGCACGGGACTCGAGGCCGGTGCAGCGGCAGATAGCGCAGCGCCGAGCAGAGCTCCGTCAGGTCTTGGTGGCGGAATGGCGGCAGAGGCTTCTGCGCCCTACCGCCGGCCTCGCCACCGTCGAGGCGATCCGGCCAGTGCTCGACGACTGGCTCGGGAGAAGGCACGGCTCCCTGTCGTTCAGGGTGACGCAGGTGCTGTCGGGGCACGGCTGCTTCGGCAAGTACCTGTGTCGCATAGGCAGGGAGCCGGACGCTCGGTGCCACCACTGCGTCCATGGCGGGGAGGACACGGCGCAACACACGTTCGTTCAGTGTGTTGCTTGGGAGGAGCAGCGCCGTGTCCTCACAAATGAAGTAGGAGGCGATCTGTCGCTGCCGGCCGTGGTACGGAAGATGGTCGGCAGCGCAGAGTCGTGGGACGCAGTGGTGTCCTTCTGCGAGGACGTGATGTCGCAGAAGGAAGCTGCGGAACGGGAGAGGGAGATTTCAACTGCCGATCCCGCCCGCAGCAGGCGCTCCGGGCGCCGGAGGAGGGCAGACAACGCCCTCTTCCGCCCCCCATGAACGGGTCCAGGGGCGAAGGACTTGGGGAAGTCCCCGCCCCCTATTCAACGGACCCGAGGCGGAGGCGCGCGCGGGTGTCGACGCGCGCCTCTGAGGCGTTGCACGGGGGAGTTTAACACCTCACCCCCCCGTGCCCGAGGCGAGGCCCGCAAGGCGGGCCAGCACCAGTGCGGGGCTGCGGAAGAATTTGGATTCCCGCGGCCCCGCGCCCACGTGTAAGGAGGACACAGGGGGGTTTTAGCCGGTAGGAGTCCGGCACACCCCTCCGCCTCTCCCCAGGCGGAGGAAGTCCATGAGGATTTCCCCCCGAGAAAAAAAAAAAAAAAAAAAAAAAAAGGTCAAGTTGCTGGACCCTAGATCCCTGAGGTGCTTCCGATGCCACGTCGGGCATCATGTAAGTGTTCGTTGCACCTCGGAGGTCGACCGCAGCGCCCTCTGCTTCCGCTGCGGTCAGCCCGGACACAAGGCCGTGGCTTGTAGTGTCGCGCCGCACTGCACTGATCGTGCGGCTGCTGGAAAGCCGGCCGAACACCGGGCAGGGAGCAAGTCCTGTGCCCCACCCGCTAAGACCAAGGGTAAGGGCAAGGGTCGCCCGTCCGTCGCCGCCACAGCCACCACCTCCGCAGTGGCCACCATCGCAGCTCCTGCGGCCTTCGCCGCCTCCAATGCTGCCGCCGATGTTGGCGCCATCGCCACTGCTGCTGCCGCAGCGCCCGTCTCTGCGTCTGAAGAGGAGGAAGACGTGATGGAGTGCTAGTCTGGCTCCATTACGCTTCCTCCAGGCGAACATCAACCGCTGCGCCCGTGCCCAGGATCTGTTGCTCCAAAGCATGGCGCAGTGGTCGATCAACATCGCCGTGGTCGCTGAGCCGTACTTTGTCCTTCCCAGGGATGACTGGGCTAAGGACCTTAGCGGCTCAGTGACCATCATATCGTCGGCCGCCGCTGGTACTCCTTCCCTCGAAGGGGTGAAGAGTGGAAGGGGTTGCGTCGCAGCACGGTTCGGGGAAATAGTCGTCGTGGGGGTGTACTTCTCCCCAAGCCGAACTCTCGCCGAGTTCCACAACTCCCTCCTGGAGTTGTCCGTCGTCGTCGGAAGTTATTCCCTCCCTGTGCTAGTGTTGGGGACTTCAACGCCAAGAACTTGGCCTGGGGTTCTCGACGCACAGATGCACGGGGTAGGATGGTGGAGAACTGGGCGCTGGAGGCAGGCCTGGTCGTCCTCAATCGGGGTTCTGTCCCCACGTGTGTACGGATGCGGGGCGAATCCGTGGTGGACATCTCGTTCGCCAGCCCCGCTCTGCTGCCGCGTGTCTTCTACTGGCGCGTCGAGGAGAGGGTGGAGACCTACTCCGATCACCGGTACATCCGGTTGACGTCTCCGCCCAGAACCCAAGCGCGCCGGTCCTGCAGACCCCGAGTGGTCCACGTTGGGCGCTGAGGCACCTCGACCGGGAGCTTCTCCTGGAAGCCTCAGTCGTGCAGGCCTGGGTGTCATCACCGGACAGGCCCGCCGACATCAACGACGAGGCGGAGTGGTTCCGGGAGACCATGTCCGAGATTTGTGACGTGGCCATGCCCCGAGCCCCGCCAGGACGCGCCCGATGTACTGGTGGTCCAGCGAGATCGCTGCCCTTCGGGAGGCGTGCGTCGCTGCAAGGCACCTGTACATCAGACACCGCAGGCTGCGCATCCGCCCTCTCGATGCAGAGGCCAGGGAAGCAGAGCTGTACGAGGGATACAGAGCTGCGAAGACCGCCCTCCAATTGGCCATCATCCAGGCCAAGGAGGTGGCCAATGCGGCGTTGCTGGGGTCTCTGGACAGAGACCCGTGGGGGCGCCCTTACAAAATGGTGCGAGGCAAGCTCCGCCCATGGGCCCCCCCGCTAACCCAGAGTCTTCGGCCTCAGCTGGTGGGGGAGGTGATGAGCGCTTTGTTCCCTTCGCGCGGGGAACACTCTCCCCTGCCCATGTCTCTGCAACCCGCGGTGTCAACTATGGACCACACTTCCGACGATGACGATGTCCCCGAGGTGACTGGGGTGGACCTGAGAGTGGCGGTGGCTAGGCTGAAAGCCAAAAATACCGCCCCAGGGCCTGACGGCCTGCCTGGCAAGGCCTGGGTCCTGGCCCTTAAGGCTCTCGGGCCTCGACTTAGGGGGCTTCTCAGCGCATGCATGGAGAGGGGCCAGTTCCCACTTCGTTGGAAGACAGGGAAACTGGTTCTCATTCGGAAGCCGGGGCGCCCTGCTCTTATTAGTTTTACTTTACAAGCATCTTCAGATAAAGAAGAACCATAATATTATAAAGGTTCGACTCGGGAGAGAAATAGAACACGTCCAGTTAGCAACGAATATGATTTATTACTCCGTATAATCGATACTTACATTATTTAATATACTCTTAGAATCTAGGAATAGCATGACATCATTACATAGGTATTCTTCCACTATACGCCCAACAAAAACAGAAAAAAAAAAATTACGTTATGTTTTTTTTTTTTTTTTTAATACATTACTATGTAGTATACAATATTTAACATAAATCAATTATCATTTAATATATAGTTTTGTCCTGTTTTTATGTATAATTTCGGCTTTATTATTTCGTAAGACTTTAACATTTGGATCAAGATCTTCTAAAACTTTGAAAGGGCCATGGTATACATTATCAAATTTATTTCCTGTTTCATTCTTAATTAATAATAAGTCATCTTTGTTATACATCACTGGTTTTAAATACTCATCAAATTTACATTTTCTTTTAAATTTACTTTTGACTAGCTTCTGCCCGCGACTTCGTACGCGGATCCTGTCCCTTATGCCAGCGACTACGGGGTCAGCAAAATCAAAGATATTTGAATCGTCTGATGTTGAATTTTAAGGGCCCGTTGATGGGAAAACGGAATACGCAAAATCATTCGAAACGTTCCACATATTTAACTTTTGTACGTCAACGATAAGAACTTAAGCGCAATAGGCGTGACCATAGGGATAAAAGTAGTGATTCTAATTAGTCCGCATTTTCTTAGTTCGACCTCTTTCTAGCCATGGTAATAGTTTCATTGTGAAGAAGATACCTGATCAATTAAAATCTAGCTGACTGCCCCCTCGCCCCTGCGTTACTGAGTAAGCTACCCTGTCACGAAGATAAATGGAAAATAATACAACACTCAAATAGCATTAAAACTCGAACATTCATTCTATAAAGTTTTGTAGTAAAAGGGTAAAATTGACGATGATATACCATCACCATTGAAAGTCTATCCTAAACTATTACCGCCTTCACCGCTTGGAGGTACTTCCAGCTTATTTATGATAGCTTCTGCCCGCGACTTCGTACGCGGATCCTGTCCCTTATGCCAGCGACTACGGGGTCAGCAAAATCAAAGATCTGTATCGTCTGATATTGAATTTTAAGGGCCCGTTGACTTGAAAACAACGGAATAGGTACGCATAGCCATTACAACAGAAACGTACCATAAATTTAATTTTTGTACTTCAACGGCAAGCAGCAGACTACCTAAACGAAACGCTGAGAACTGAACAGCAATAGACGTGACCATAGGGATAAAAGTAGTGATTCTAATTAGTCCGCATTTAAGATGTGTGTGGCAAAAATATTACACGTATTATTATGTAAAAAACATTAAATGTTACTGAGATGACAAAGTCGTGATGACTTAGTGGAAGTCGTGGTGGTTTAGTGGGTAGAGAACCAATCTCTCAAGTATGAGCGTGCGTCTTTGATTCCAGATCTGGCAAATACCTGCTAATGCAACTTTTCTAAGTTCGTATTTTCTTTCTACGTATATTTTGGATACCAATGACCGTTATTTAGAGGGGATGTTAAACTGTAGGTTCCGGCTGTCATTGAACAGTCTTGGCAGTCGTTATGGGTAGTCAGAAGCCAGTAAGTCTGACCAGTTTTACCAAGGGGTGTTGGGTTGAGCGGGTAACCGGGTTGTGGAGGTTAGATGGGCAGTCGCTCCTTGTAAAACACTGGTACTCAGTTGCATCGTGACTGGAAGTCGACCCTAACATAATTGGGATAAAGGCTCTTGAGATAATAACGACAATAATAATGAGATATAAGCACCGCAGGACATCTGACGTCATCAGACGGAGAGTAGCGACCCCGCGGAGCTATATATACTGAGTCCTCCAAGGAGAGTATACTATCCCCAATCTCCGGCCGGTCGGAGTGCACCATGACGGTAGTAGGTCTCACGCCTCTGGCTTGGCTTGGCCGTCCAGAGTGGAGTCGCTGGAGCAGGGTTAGTAGCCCTGCTCGGAGGATAGGTGCCTCGTGGTAAGTGACCCACAGGGAGCGCGTAATCTGCGTTTAAAATCCGCCGAGGTATCCTCACACTTCAGTCGTTCATGATGTCCCTGTTGCCCTCTTGTTGCTATTCAGTTACTGATTCCCGGGGGTCTGAGTCTAAGTCTCCACCTGCCATTTTTTACATGTATCTAATACATTGTCATCGGCAGGTATCCATAGTTCGCGTAGTTTCCCCATTCCTAGTCCATTAGCATCTCAATCACAATAGCCCAAGTAGTTTTCATCCATAGGTAGCAACAGTTTAGCACTGAAACGGGGATAGTCCTTGAGTACATTTCTATAGTGTATAAAGGGATAATCGTCGGTTTTGTGTCACCATTTCATTAAAGTTGTCTCAAAAGGGCTTCAGCGTGTTGGCTTCGGCCCCACGTTTTCCTGCCGAAAATTCGGAACTCTGTAGTCCCGAGGTCTGGAAGAGACATACAAAATAATAATAACATATAACGCAACAAATTCGGAGAGTGGGGGCTCGTGACGCCACGTCTGGGTATGTAAAATTTGTACTAAGCAGTGACTTAACACAAAATTCAAGCGTGTTATATCTTCGTTATTGTCTTGTTTGTGTGAGAGAGAAATGACAAAATACGTGTCCATTATTTTAGGGTTATCTAAAAGACGGACTAATTACTTTTTTTGATTCACCATACCTATTTCATATCATTCATTTCTATACATTTCAAGTGTAGTATTGCTCTTGAAGTTCCACATCAGGTGTTCCAGATCTTCGATGTTTATACGTCAACAGTAACGTATAGTAAATCATCTAGGTAGGTCCGACAGTCCTCTTAGTAACATAGATTCGTACAATCCAACTTAACACAAAATTCAAGCGTGTTATATCTTCGTTACTCCCCCAAGCCGGCCGGTCACCGTGGGGGAAGAAGACCACTACCCTCCAACCAAATACAATGACAATAACTACAAAACGACAACCGAAAATATACTAAAAATTTGCACCTACAATGTAAGATCCCTAGCAACGTTCGAAAAATATATTGAATTAACCTACACTCTCAAAAACATTAACTTCGATATAATAGGTTTAGCAGAAGTCAGACGATCAGGCTGTAATATAGAAGAATACCAGGACTACGTCTTATGCTACAAAGGAAAAACACAAGGTTTACATGGAGTAGGGTTCCTGGTTAAAAAAGAACACAAAAATAAAATAACCAAATTCACGGGAATCTCAGAAAGAGTAGCACTCTTACAAATCGAATTCGACAAGTTTACAATCTCACTGATACAGGCTTACGCACCTACAGAAAAAGCAAACGAAGAGGAGATAAGACAGTTCTACGAAGACTTGCACCAGGCTCACTCCCTTGCAGATGGCAGAGTTCTAGTTGTTGGAGACTTCAATGCAAAAATAGGTCAACAACAAAAATCTGATAACAGCCAAATCTTAGGTCCATATCGTTACGGTGAAAGAAACAAAAGAGGGGAGAGGCTAATAGAATACGCTTCTGAATACAACTTGGCGATAATGAATACCTTTTTCAAAAAGAAAGGCAATAGAAAATGGACTTGGTTATCTCCGGACAAAAAAACTTCAAACGAAATCGATTTTGTACTGACAAATACTCCAAAAATGGTAACAAATGTTGAAGTTATCAACAATTTAAAATTTCCGTCTGACCATAGGTTTGTTAGGACTACCCTTATCGCAAGACAACCAAAAGCGACCAGGAAAACCTTCAAACACAAGACAAGCAACCCCAAAAGCAGCGAAGAAATCGACTGCTATTTGAAAAACCTTACAGATCATTTGGAATCTTTGGATGACCTAAACAAAACGAACAACTTACAGACTTACTACAACCAAATAGAAAACTTAATACTTGATAGCCTAAATACACGAAAAGCAACTGAAATCAAAACACACAAAATATTCAGCAAAGAAACAGAATTACTTATTAAGAGACGCTCAGAACTTATAAATACCAAACGAAAAAGCACGGAAATGAAATCAGAACTTAGCAGATTGTTTAAAACAACAAATAAATCTATAAAAAAAGATTATGAAAACTACAGACAAAACGTAATAACAAAAAAATTAGAACAATTTAGAAGCACAAAAAGAGCATACAAAGAACTAACCACTCACAAAAAATGGATACATAATTTTAACCATGAATCAAAAGAAACCAAGACTAGAAAAGACGTGATAAGACACGCAACAAACTTCTATAAGAATTTATACATGAAAAAAGATGAAAGTATAACCGAAATGCAAACAAACTACGAAATAAAAACAAATACCGTTCAACAAATCGACGAAAGGGAAGTCCACATGCATATAAAACAACTAAAAAATGAAAAGAGCCCTGGTCCAGATGGAATCAGCAATGAAGCCATAAAAACGGGAGCACCTGTCCTACTATACCACCTGACTCAACTATTTAATATGATCCTAAACACAGAGACTGTCCCTAAAAGATGGTGCTCATCTGACATAATACTTTTATTTAAAAAAGGAAATCCGCAAGACATAGGCAACTATAGGCCAATTAGTCTTCTATCAAGTACTTACAAACTCTTTGCCTCAATAATACTGAAACGAATAACCCAGGATATTGATAGCGCACAACCGTTGGAACAAGCAGGCTTCCGCTCAGGCTTCAGCACAATAGACCATATCCAGACCATCGAACAAATATTAGAAAAATACAGAGAATTTAATAGACCCCTCTATGTGGCGTTTATAGACTATTGCAAAGCTTTCGATAGTATCAGTCACAACTCAATCTGGAACGCTCTTTACTCTCTAGAAATTGACCAGAAGTATATTAATATCATAAAATATATGTATAACAACAGTACAAGCAAAGTGAGACTGGAGACCAGCGGAGAACCCTTCAAAATTGAACGAGGTGTAAGACAAGGCGACCCGTTGTCACCAAAACTTTTTATAGCGGTTCTTCAAGACATTTTCAGCAAAATTAATTGGACACAAAAAGGCATACTGCTAAATGGTAAATACCTCAATCATCTACGATTTGCAGACGACATCGCAATACTAGCTGAGACACCAAAAGACCTAGAGGAAATGATAAGAGCACTTGATCACGAAAGTAAAAAAGTCGGTCTCGAAATGAACACAAATAAAACAAAAATAATGACAAACAGTTTTAAGAGGCCAATACGAGCAAACGGACACGAAATTGAATATGTTGACAGCTATATCTATTTGGGGAAACGAGTCTCATTTAATGCAGAAAGCAACTTGGAAGAAATAACTAGGAGAATATCATTAGCGTGGAAAAAATTCTGGTCGCTCAAAGAAATATTAAAAGGCAACTATAGCCTACAAATGAAAAAAATTGTGATGGACACCTGCATTATTCCATGCCTCCTATATGGCTGTCAAACCTGGGTGTTTACAAAAAATATAAAACAAAAAATTGCTAACACACAAAAAGCAATGGAAAGAAGCATATTGATGATCAGAAAATCACACAAAATACGAAGCGAGGTTATAAGAAAGAAAACCATGATCACTGATGCACTCAGACACGCACTAGCATTGAAATGGAAATGGGCCGGCCATATTGCACGTTACACGGACAGAAGGTGGACCATAGAGAGCACCAAATGGAAAGGACCATCAGGCAAAAGAAGCATCGTCAGACCAAAGCAGCGATGGGCAGATGACATAGTGCAAACGGTAGGAAGAAACTGGATGGAGCAGGGCAGGGATAGAGAAAGGTGGAAAAGGTTGGAGGAGGCCTATACCCACGATGGGGTTCATAACCAAAATTAAACTAGATAAAAAAAAAAAAAAAAAAAAAAAAATTTAGATATATTATATTATAAACTAACACTAGATTATAAGCACAATTAAGTACTAACAACATTTGAAATGTAAAATAAGGGTTATGAAATAAACGGCTTTTTATTTTTATTTATTTTATTTATATCTTCGTTATTATTTGTTTGTGAGAAGAAGAAAAGAAAAAATACGTGTACATTATTTTAGGGTTATCTAAAAGACGGACTAATTACTTTTTTTAATTCACCATTCCTATTTCATAACATTCATTTCTATACATTTTAAGACAGTGTAGTATTGCTCTTGAAGTTCCACATCAGGTGTTTTACATCTTCAATTTTTATAAGTCAGTAGGAGAGTATTGGGGCATCTGGATCAAATGATGATCCAGATACCCCAATACTCTCTTTTCAAAATGAGTACTGTATTCAGAATTCTCTTTTCAATATGAGACTTCTATTCAAAAACCTTTATTCAAAGTAAGACCTCTATTCACTGAATTAAATAAATATCGTATCCAGAATTCTCTTTTCAAAATGAGACTTCTATTCAAAAACCTTTATTCAAAGTAAGACCTCTATTCACTGAATTAAATAAGTATCGTATCCAGAATTCTCTTTTCAAAATGAGACTTCTATTCAAAAACCTTTATTTAAAGTAAGACAACTATCTTAGTTACTTAGAGACCCATCTATAGTAAAAAGGTGGTCCCTCAATACTTACCTTGTCTTTTAGGTAACTTCAATTTAATATGTTTCCTGAATTGCATTCCCGTATATAATTATATCACGTTTATATATTGTACGTTATTTATGTTGCAACTGCTTACAAACAGCATTTATTTAAACAAATCGAATGAGCGGTTCATACTAACAGACAAGAGCTGTTCTATGTCTTTGGAGAGCAAAAACACAATATAGCATTTAATAAAAAGCATTTACCTAATAATGATTAATGGTTGACAATAATTATAAATGATCCAACTGGCGAGCGTTGCTAGGTGCGTTAGAATGTTTACATATTCCCGTAAAGGAAACTGAGCGCATTCCATTCTGATTCTACCCATCATAGGCCTCCGTAACTATACCAATGTATGTTTATTCATATAAAAATTGCTACTATTGAATATGATTCAATCAGGCTTAAGTTCATAAGATATGAGCAGATATATACTCAAATAGGTACCTATACATCAAACAATAGGAATTATGTTTGATAAAACGAATAGGTAATTAATTTATATACAGTTGAGTAGGTAGGTAAGTAGGTACATAAGTGAGCAATGCTTGTTTAATAATAGGTTAATCTGGTAATTAAAAGACAGACATCAGTAATATTGTTTATTTATGAATTATTTACAGTTTCTTTTGAATTTTACTTATCATATCTTTTGCGCACTTGTATATATCATCGTTAAACACATTTTCAACAATATGCTGAGCGCATACATTAGCCCTACACTCACATAATTTAGAACTTTTTAAATCTTCTGCATCATAGATTTGGATCCGTATTACTTTCGATTGTAAACCCTTTGCAGGCTTTTTAATGTACGAATACAAAGTTTTGGTCCCTCGTTTTTTACTATTAGGAACTCTTTCAGGGCCGCTGCTGCTCGGTCTTTCTTCGAATTGAAAGGGTCTTTCTCTTGATGCTGCTGGAATCGGAGAGTACGATGGACTCGATCTTATTTCATCATACCGGAACGGTCTTTCCCTCTCTAGGTAGTTCAAAACATTTTGACGTAGTTGTTGCGCTGCCGGTATTTGGGAGCATGATGAATCATTGATGAAAATATCACTGGAGTTCTGAAACAATACATAATTAAAATTATTATTTTAAATATCAACTGTTTCTATTCGTAAGTATACAATGGTTAAGTAGAATTATTATGTAGATATTATTTGAATAAAAAGTATCAAAAATAAAAATAATGTTTGATTATTTAGAAAAGGCTGACTTACCGACATTGTAGAACGAGATATTCAACGGGAATGTGATTTCTCCAGGATTTTATTCTGGTTTTATACTTACTCGCATTTTGTTTTTTCTTGTCATTAAGGTTCAAAATTATAAAATTAAATACATAATTATACATTGTTTTTAAATATACTATAGAAACGTGAGATTCAAGTTCTTATTTGGGTACTCCACGTGTAAGAAGTTGAAATAATGTACGCGAGCGTGCAAACCGCAGCGTTTCTGCTGATAAACATATTTCCTACCTATACATGGAAAAAGTTTATAAACTGCTTGTTTTGCGTCGATCGTGGGTAGAAGTTGCTATACATCGTTTCTACAATTGGTAGAACATCTACATAATATGCGATTTACAAACGATTGTCTGCCTGACTGAGCTACCGAAAACGCTACAATTTAAACGCTCGTATGCACCATCGCAAATAATCTTTATATGGCAGCATCTGCAGTCTCAGCATTTCTCTACTAATATTATAAAGAGGCAAGATTTGATTGTTTGTTTGTTTATTTTTTTGTTTGCCGCGAATAGGCTCCGAAACGATCAAACCGAATTCTTTCACTATTAGGTAGCTACACTAAATGCGTTGAACATAGGCTATATTTTGTCCTGGTACGGGAATTAAATCCATCGGGACGCGGGTAAAACCACGTGTGACAACTAGTTTTTATTTTTTGCAAGCGTGCATTTTTACATATTTGGTTAGAATGACGTGATTTTTAGGCCTATATAAACGGCTCCCGAATAACAACACAAATCACTCCTGAACTAAATCAGCGTGCAAGTTTAATTTTATCAAAAGTGTTAACCTATTCAATCAAATCCTCAAGAATGTAAGTACCTACCTGTATATCCTGTTATTATAATACTCATCTATTCATTCATTACATGTCCTGATATAATTATCTATTAATCTGTTATTTTTATTATATAAAAAATAATAATATTGAATGATTCTAATGAATGAACAGAATAAAATGTTTGTATAGATTCAATACAATCACAATGTAATCTATTTCTTCATTCGAACTATTCACCTTTTTCGATTATTATATTCGAACTATTTACCTGTGACTATGGTATCTGGGTACCTAATCCTTTTTTATTTTATTGATTCTAATTATTTTATCTGTATTTTTGTTCAGGTCGGGACCAACTTCTGCTGATCACCTCTTTCCCTCCGAAGACGAATATGAGGAACAACAGACACGGGTGAAACACGTGAAGGATTCGTCATCAGCGTCTTCATCTTCACGCTCCGGCGATGCTGCTAAGAGAAGCGCCAGCAAATCATCGCATCCGGACAGTAAGAAGAAGAAGCTCAAGACGATGTCGCCTACTGTTCATCCCATCAGTCCTGTTATGAAGCCCCAGAGAAGCGATATGAAGACCACGAGCCATGACTTATTTGGTAGTGACAGCGACGATGATCGTGAAGAGATAGCAGCAAGTAATTTAAAGGGTAATAAAAAAATAACTCCCTTATACTCCTATTTCACACGTAGGGTTGCAAACGGCTTAAGCCGGCAAACCGATGAGTTAAAACAGGGCCCTTACTACATAGAATTAAAAATTTATGATGTGAAAACGATAGAACATGTCGCACCTATAAATCGGTGGCGTCATTCAATTATTTCAATAAAAAATCGCACTGAAAATAATACGCCAGCATGGGCTCGGCTTAAAGACTTTATTGACGAGACCAGGCGGGAGTTTAAGAACTGTCCTTTAGAGTTTGTAAGCAGTTACTATTAACGTTTCTTTATATTTACGATTTTTTTTTTTCTATTTACAAAAAAAACTTTAAAAATACTTATAAATGTAATAGGTACATGTAATCTTATATTTCTTTTATTGCTGTTTATTTTTAAATGATGACTGACTTGAAATGCTTTCATGTCAATAATGTAATCAATCAGTATTTACTCAATTACTTAGTTTGTAATTACAATTTATTCACGTATAAAAAATACATTTAGATCTATTATTGTTTTATTTTACAGCACCTCGAGTATCTTCCTCGCGGAAGATTGAAAAAGAATCCGGAATTGATATCAATGAACCTAATAATGAATTAATAGAAAAAGATATTGATATCCATAATCCTAGTAATGAATTAATAGAAAAAGAAATTGATATCCATGATCCTAACAATGAATTAATAATATGCAAAAAATGTCAGATTGAATTACCGAAAACTGAATTGAAATATCATTTAAGAACTAATGTACATAAGTCAAATAGTTTAGTTCAAAGCCATTTTAACAATATCTTTGTAATTGCAAGTGCTTTCAAAAACAGAATCATAACATATCGTTTAAACCCTGCACAAGGTGTTGAATACTGTACACCCGAAGCATTCTTGTGTGAGAATACGAACGATGTCCTGAAACTTATACATATGTCTTTATTGAAGAATACTTGTGTCAAGATTAACTTCGAGTTGTTTGCCCACTTTGTGTTACCAAAAACAAGTGAGCAACAACTTAAGTCGTTTAATACGAAATATAAAGTTATTTGTAATAACACGATTTTAAGTGACTTCTATTCGAATGCTATTGAACTTTTAAAATGCAAAATGTCAGAATTCGAACACAAAGAATCTGGATGGTCTTTTAAATCAGTGAGCCATCTTGAAATCAATGTTAATAAATATTGTCCTATGAGAGGTGGTACTTACCTTGAATTACCAAAAAAACTTAAAAACTCGAAAAGTTGTATTAATATTCAAAATAATGACAATTGCTGCTTTTTATGGAGTGTAGTAGCTTCATTATATCCCGTTAAGAAGAATGTATGCAGGACTAATTCGTATCCACATTACAGTTCTATATTTAATATTGAAGGGATGTCTTTCCCTGTTTCATATGAAGACATAAAATTATTTGAGACCAACAATAATATAAGTATCAATGTCTATGGAGTAGAAAATAAGAGCGAAACAGTAACCGGCCCTCTATATTTAACAAACAAAAGAAGATCTATACATGTAAATTTGTTATATTTAGAAAGAAAAGGAATGAGTCATTACTGTCTTATCAAAGACCTGGCACGTTTAGTACGAGGACAAGTAACAAATCATAAAGGTAATTTTTTTCTGTGTGAGTCATGTTTACAATTTTATAGCTGTGAAACTAAGTATAGATCTCATATCTGTTCTAAAACTTTATCAATTTTACCTGATAAAAATAGTAAACTGGGTTTCAAGAATTATGAACGAAAACAAAAAATCAACTATGTAATTTACGCAGACTTTGAAAGTCTATTGGTAAATTGTTTCGAAAAGAAATCTGAAAACACACATAATTTAAAAAAACACCAACCTTCATGTTTTGCATATTACATATGTTGTTCACATGATCCCCGCCAAAATAGATATGTAACATATAGAGGTCTAGATTGTGTGGAGGTATTTATCACTAGATTAATAGAAGATGTGAAGAAAATAAATGATATATTATTAATTAAAAAACAAATGATACCTTTAACTAAAAAAGAACAAACCCAATATAACAATGCAAGTACTTGTCATATTTGTGATCGCTTGTTACTCGACGATAAAGTGCGTGACCACGATCATGTGACAGGAAAGTATAGAGGACCTGCACATACTCAATGTAATCTAATGTTTAGAGTATGTCCATTTATACCTGTAATTTTTCATAATTTATCGAATTATGATTCCCATCTTTTTATAAAAGAATTAGCAAAACATAAAGGTCATATTAAAATAATACCCAAAACTAAAGAAAAATATTTAACCATTACTAAATACATAGATCATGATAATAGTAACCGTCCTGTACAAATTAAATTTATTGATTCGTTTCAGTTTCTAAGCTCAAGTTTAGATGCACTAAGCAAAAGTTTGACAGATAAAGATTTTTTGCATTTATCAACGGAAATGAGAAATGATAATTTAATATATTTGCTCAAAACTAAAGGTATTTATCCTTATGATTACATGAATACTTGGAAAAAGTATGAAGAAACAAAACTTCCTCCGAAAGAATTCTTTTATAACACATTGAAAATGGAGCATATTACCGATGAAGAATATAAGCATGCAAAAACTGTATGGGATGCATTTAAAATAACAACTATTGGCGAGTATACTGATCTATACCTGAAATGTGATGTTTTATTATTGTGCGATATATTTGAAAATTTCAGAAATATAAGTTTAAAATATTATAAATTAGATCCTGCCTACTACGTAACTGCACCTAGTTTAAGCTGGGATGCTATGCTGCTCTATACACAGGTTGAGCTTGATTTAATAGATGACTTAGAAATGTATCAAATGCTAGAGAAGGGCATACGCGGTGGTCTAGCACAGTGCTCATTACGTCATGCGAAGGCTAACAATAAATATTTGCCAGAATTTAATGATCTAGAACCTTCTAGTTATTTGATATATCTCGATTGCAATAATCTGTATGGTTACGCAATGACTAAAAAGTTCCCAATTACAGAGTTTCGTTTTCTAAATCAGAAGGAAGTTAATTGCTTTGATGTAATGAGTATATCGGATGAAAGTCAATATGGTTTTATATTAGAAGTAGATCTCGAATATCCCGAGCACGTACATGATTTTCATAGTGATTTACCTTTTGCTCCTGAAAAGTTTATACCACCAGGGGGAAAGACAGCTAAACTTATAGCTAATTTATATGATAAATTTAATTATGTAATTCATTACACTCATTTACAGGAATGTTTGAAAAACGGACTTGTTTTAAGAAAAATCCACCGTATTCTAACATTTAGACAAGAAGAATATTTAAAAAAATATATTGATTTAAACACTAGCCTGCGTCAAGCATCCACAACTACATTCGAGAAAGATTTTTTCAAGCTTTTAAATAATTCTATTTTCGGTAAAACGATTGAAAATAAACGAAAACAAGTAGATATTAAATTAGCGACAAAATGGGTTGATGTAGATAATATTACAAATAAGCAACATGGTGCTGAAAAGCTAATTTGTAAACCTAATTTTAAATCTGTATCTGTATTTTCAGAAAATTTAGTAGCAGTTCAGCTAAAACCCGAGAAAATTTTTTTAGACAGACCAATTTATATAGGCTTCAGTGTTTTAGAATATGCTAAATTACATCTTTATCAGTATCATTATAATATGAAAAAGAAATACATGAATAATATAAGACTTTGTTACACAGACACTGACAGTCTACTCTATTTAATATATACAAAAGATATTTACAGTGATATAAAAAATAATTTAAAAGATTTTGACACAAGTAATTTTCATTTAGATAATCCTTATTTAATACCACGAATAAATGAAAAAGTTCCTGGACTCTTTAAAGATGAACTAGGTGGTGACGTGATCACTGAATTCACTGGCTTAAGAGCGAAACTTTACTGTTTGCTATCTTCCAAAGTACAAATAAAAAAAGCAAAAGGTATTTCAAAATCAGTTACAAATAGACTAGATATATCGCATTACAATAAGGCATTATTTCATAATGAGAGTAAATCATGTAAAATGAATATGATTAGGTCAATCAAGCATGTATTATACACACAAGAAGTGAACAAAGTGGTGATGAACAAAAACGATGATAAACGATACATACTCCCAAATCAAATTGAGACATTACCTTGGGGTCACTATAAAACTCTATTTTAGTTAATGTATTATAGTTTTAGTATTGTGTATTAATAGTTTTAGTATAATGTATTAAATACTAATATTGTATTTTATAATAACTGTACTTTAATTATAAGTAAAAATATACGTATGCTACTTACTCTTTGTTGATTTTTATTTGTTGATAACCTGTAAACATATAAATAGACTAGTAACGTTATTTTGCCTCACTTTTCACAATGAAGTTCATCAAGCAACCCCAGACTTTAGAAATTAGTAATATAAAGTTAGAAAATCAATCACACAAAATAAAACACAGTGCACTTTTGCCTAATACAATCAGATGTATAATATGTGGTCCATCTAACTGCGGGAAAACGAATGTAATGCTCAATTTAATATTGCATGAAAACGGTTTGAAATTCAAGCATATATATTTATACTCTAAGACAGCTTTCCAGCCAAAGTATTGTTTTCTAAAACAAGTTATGAAGAATGTTCCTAGTGCTAAATTCTCGGTCTTCAATGATAATAAAGAAATAATACATCCCAATAATGCTTTAGCTAACTCATTAATGATTTTTGATGACGTTGCATGTGAAAAACAAGTTAACATTCGTAATTATTTTGCAATGGGAAGGCATAAACACATAGATTGTTTTTATTTATCACAAACCTATTCCAAAATACCTAAACAACTAATACGAGACAACGTTAATCTTATAATTATCTTCAGACAGGACGAGAAAAATTTAAAACATATTTACAATGAGCATGTAAATACGGATATGGAGTGGTTAAAATTTAAAAAACTTTGCTCTATGATATGGCAGGATCGGTTTGATTTTTTATTAATAAATAAAGATTGCGCTCTTAATAAAGGAAGATACAGACAAGGCTTCGATACATTTATATGCCTTTAGAATATGCATATATACCCGCGCAATGGAAAAACATATCAATCGACTTCCAATAGCTGTAAATAACAGTTGCGTATGATTGAAAATCAAACGATGGATATTAATATTAAGGAACAATTAATAAAATCAGCAGATACTATAAAAAATAAAATAAAAATATTACAAGATGAAGAAGATAACGCTAATTTAAAATTTAAAAAGGCGTTTAAACCAATAACCGATCCCTTGGAAACTTTAGTTAAAGTGAATGATAAAGATATAAAGATATTTGACATTTCTAAAGATGAAAACAATACATTTGGAAAACTCAGCTCATCTCTAGATTATGAAAGTTTTAAAGAATTTATAAAAACAGACCATAGTGCACATTCTGAATATAAAGACACTCTATCAAGAAATCATGTAAAAAAGTCCACCGATTCACTAATTTCACTGAACAAAGAAGATATGATGGAAATTTATGAGAATAACATAAATGTACCATTTGGGATACGTAGTGAAAACAAAAATCTTATGATGGGAAATTCTAAGGTAACACTTTCTCTTTCAAATAACGTCAATGATTCACAAAAAACAAATATAGTCACTATAAACAATAAGCATTATGAATTAACACCAGGTTTAAAAGAACTTTTGCTACGCAATAAACCCAACCTAAGTTTGGTAACTGAAGTAGATAAAATTGTCTACAAAGATATGCTTCATAATACACATGCACACAAACGAGACTTTCACTCAAATGGTCAAATAAAAGGAGACAAAAGTTTGAAATATCGTCAAATTATCAAACCTTTATTTTCACAACAAAATGATGTTCAAGTAGAAGAGCAGGTAATGCAACCAAAAAGTGGTGGCAACTTACCAACCTTAAAAAAATATAAAAGCAATACAGATTATGTTTATTGGGATGACCCTAATGAATTAATTGAAAGATTGAAACTCCTGATTTCTTCAAAACATGCTGGTCATACAAATCATGACAATGAAATTCTATCCATAGTAGAAGAGTTAAAAGAGGCTGGTATTATAAAAGAATAATAAGCTTTGAAATATTCTCAGTTACTTACTTTTACGGAAGATGAATGAACATGTACATGTTAATTATATTCACACAGAACAAACATCAGTCAGAGCTGATAGTAGCGTAAATATTGAGCGAATTGAAAACACTATTGAGGAATCTAGTAGAAATAAAATTATTACTGAAGAGCAATTTATTTTAAAAGTTGATGGTGCTTTTAAAAAAATTGAAGAATTGAAGAAACTAATTTTAAATTTAGACTATAGGATAAGAAATGTTGAAAAAAGTATTGAGTTAAAAGAAATAGCAGGAAAATTAAACAAGCATTATGAGCAAAGTAGACGTCATAAATGAAATTCATAAATGTGCAAGAATTAACTTTCCGAGAAGGCAGGTCATACTTAAAGATATTGATGATCTTTGGCAAGCTGATTTGATGGATATGCAAGCAATTTCGAAAGTGAATAGTGGTTATAAATATATACTGGTAATCATTGACACCTTTTCAAAATACGCTTGGGCAATTCCTCTGAAACGAAAGAATAAGCAACAGGTATCAGAAGAGTTTAAAGCTCTATTAGCTAAAGGACGTGTTCCAAAAAATTTGCAAACAGATCTAGGAAAAGAATTTTATAATGATAAATTCAAAAATATTGTGAGAAAGTATAAAATCAACCATTATTCTACATATTCCACTAAAAAAGCCTCAATCGTTGAAAGATTAATAAGAACTTTGAAGAATAAACTATACAAAGAATTTAGTCTTAACGGAAATTATAATTGGTATAATGGAACACTCGACAAAAAAGTAAATGAGTACAATAACGCTACTCATAGAACTATTGGACAATCACCAGCTTCTGTAAACCATATCAATAAAAGGAACATATTGCGGAGATACATTCACCTAGCAGAATGTAGGAAGAAAACAACGGGTAGGAAATTTAACATCGGTGACTTTGTTAGAATAAGTAAATACAAAGGATGTTTTGATAAAGGATATTACCCAAACTGGTCCACAGAAATATTCAAGATTAAAAAAATACAAGAAACGAATCCAAGGACTTATTTGTTAGAAGATGCAAGATGTCGTCCTATACTAGGAGCTTTTTATCCACAAGAACTTCAGAAAACCAACCATCCTGATGTATACTTAGTTGAAAAGGTTTTAAAACGAAAAGGAAACCAGGTATATGTTAAATGGCTCGGACTTCCTCCTAGTGAAAACAGCTGGATCGATAAAACAAATGTATTATAAGTATACTTAAGTGAAAAAAATAAATAATTCTAAACTGTATTTAAGGAAATACATATATGATTACTATTCATTACGGATTTGCTCTTTAAACAACTAAGTCCTGTATTTGTTTCGAATAAAATTAAATTGCATTGCTATTTCTTTGGAGAAAATTAAAGAAATAACAATGAAAATAAGACGAAGTGACATAGCAAACAAAAGTAAGCAAACAACCTCAAATAAACTCACCAGTCAAACAAGATCAGGAGCTGGTTTTAAGAAAACTCTTAAAAAAGTTGTTTCTCATACTAAAAAGCATATAAAAAAAATTAAACCTTCATGTAAGAAAGCATTGATGGAATTAGCTTACACAGCAGCTAAAGACTTTGCATCCGATTTTCCGATAAAATTACCCAGGATAATTCCAGTACCAAAAACTGGTGGATTTCTTCCGTTAGTACCGATATTTGCTGGATTATCTGCTGCAGGCAGTTTGGCAGGAGGTGCTGCTGGGATTGTAAAAGCTATTAATGCATATAAAATAGCCAAGAAACAATTAGCCGAATCGGAACGACACAACAAGGAAATGGAAACGTTATTGATTGGAAGAGGGTTACACCTCAAACCTTACAAAGATGGTTTAGGGATTTATGTCACAAAGAAAAAAAACTAAACTCTCGGCTACCCAATAGAGCTTTAACCAATATTGATATAATTAAGCATTCAAATAATATTCCATTCTTCCGAGGTGTATTTATGAGAGATAAATTACCGGATAAAGTTTCATCAATAGAATGCGGAGTGATCAATCTTGACTCTTCTAAAAACACCGGTACTCATTGGGTAGCCTATGGCAAAATAAATGACTACATAGAATATTTCGACAGTTATGGTAACTTAAAACCTCCTAAAGAATTTATGAAGTACATAGGAAAGAAAAATATTCAGTATAATTATGAAAACATACAGCGTGATCACTTGTACAATTGTGGACACTTGTGTCTAAAATTTCTGAAATCATTTTGGAAAAGTAATAAAATATCGTAACCTAATTAAAGGTCTTTTATTATTCTATATTACAAAATTATTTATACCCTTGTAACTCACACTAATTATAAAATACTTATTTCTTTAATCATCTTCGCATTCTAAGGATGTAAGTGATGACAAGCACTAGTCGTGTTATTTGAATTATTTAAGATACCTAATCTCTTTTGTAAATTTAGAATAAAATGTTGGTCTTCTATAAAACAACTAATGTGAGAGGAAAATGTAATATTTCCCTTCCTATCTTCAAAGAAGAGAGACGTCTCAAAACGATAAAAATAAAAAAGATTACAAAAGAAAATAAACAATTTCTACGAGATATTGGATTAAAATTAAATTAAAAAATGCTGCAAATAATGGATTTACCACAACATGACAACTCTATTGAGAGCTATGAGATCCATAGCTACAATCCATATACTACCAGTTTTAAAGAAAATGATGAAATCAGAATACCCATTCACCAACAAGATTTGTACTTATTACCATCAGGAAGTTCCATTTATATAGAAGGGTATGCAAGTGTATCTAGTAAAGATCCTGCAGGAAAAATAGTTAAAAAGGATGTTGTTTTTATAAACAACCCCATGTCATATTTGTTTCAAGATATTAGGTACGAATTGAATGGTGTTGAAATCGATCGTATTAAAAATGCTGGTATTACAACAACCTTAAAATCATATGTCTCAATGAATGAAGGTGAAAGTAAAGCTGCTGCAGTTTGGGGATGGAACTTAAATGGTACAAAACTAGAAAATGGATATTTTAGTGCTATTGTACCATTAAATAGAATACTGGGATTTGCAGAAGACTATGACAAAATTATTATCAATTGTAAACATGAACTTATATTACAACGAAGTAGCTCCGCATTATGCTGTGTGCTTACAGAAAAAAATGATAACGTAGAAATCGACATACAGAAAATACAGTGGCGTGTGCCGCATATTAAAGTTTCAGATCGTAATAAATTATTATTGCTCAAGAGCCTAGAGAGAGATCGTTCCATACAGATAGCATTTAGAAATTGGGATTTGTATGAATATCCATTGCTGCCACGAACAACGAAACATTCATGGTCAGTTAAGACTACTTCCCAGCTAGAGAAACCCAGGTTTGTGATATTTGGTTTGCAAACGAACCGAAAAGCAAACAAAAATAGAAGCTCTGCCTTATTTGATCATTGCAATGTAAGCAATATTAAATTGTTTCTAAACTCGCAATACTATCCGTATGACTCTCTTAATCTGAAATTTCATGAAGGCAAATATAGTATATTATATGAGATGTTTACTAATTTTCGTCAGTCTTACTACAACTTAGGCGTTGATCCGTTGCTGAGCTTAAATCAATTCAAAGAAATAGCTCCAGTTTTTGTGATTGATTGCTCAAGACAGAACGATTCACTTAAAACGGGACCAGTTGACGTGAGAATAGAAGTTGAATGTTCTGAAGATATTCCAGATAATACATCTGCCTATTGTTTAATTATAAACGATCGACTTTACGAATACAGACCTTTAAGTAATATTGTGAGAAAACTATCATGAATGTTATCGTTGACGTCCAAGGGTTTAAAACTGAAGGAAACAATTTTATTCCAAAAGAAATAGCAATAATGTGCAAAGGACGCATTCAGGTTTTATTGATAAAACCACCTCAACCGTTTTATACTTTGTCTAAAAAAGAACGATCGCGAATAGCTTGGATAGAAAAAAACAAAGGAATAAACTGGAACGAGGGCTTCGTACCATATTTTAACTATAAAGCTAATTTCGGTAATTTTTTTAAAAATAAATCTGTGTATACTAAAGGTAGTGAAAAAGTGGTATGGTTAAAAGATATCTTAGAAATAGATAATGTACATAATTTAGAGAGTAAAAAATGTCCTAGTTTAGAAACATTGTATAACACTTATTCAACTTCTCCAGATATTGTATGTTGTTTACATCATAACAATATATGTGCTTTAAGAAATGTATTTTGTTTAAATAAGTGGTGTGTAGAAAATAAAGTCTTTATTTAAGAACTCTATTAACATAAATAAATCATCATCTTACATTAGTTTCTAGTTTTATTTCCGGAACACCTATGATTTTAACATCAAATAATGTTATTTGCTTTCCAAAGACATAGAACAGCTCTTGTCTGTTAGTATGAACCGCTCATTCGATTTGTCTAAATAAATGCTGTTTGTAAGCAGTTGCAACATAAATAACGTACAATATATAAACGTGATATAATTATATACGGGAATGCAATTCAGGAAACATATTAAATTGAAGTTACCTAAAAGACAAGGTAAGTATTGAGGGACCACCTTTTTACTATAGATGGGTCTCTAAGTAACTAAGATAGTTGTCTTACTTTAAATAAAGGTTTTTGAATAGAAGTCTCATTCTGAATAGAGAATTCTGAATACAGTACTTATTTAGTTTAGTGAATAGAGGTCTTACTTTGAATAAAGGTTTTTGAATAGAAGTCTCATTTTGAAAAGAGAATTCTGGATACGATACTTATTTAATTCAGTGAATAGAGGTCTTACTTTGAATAAAGGTTTTTGAATAGAAGTCTCATTTTGAAAAGAGAATTCTGGATACGATACTTATTTAATTCAGTGAATAGAGGTCTTACTTTGAATAAAGGTTTTTGAATAGAAGTCTCGTTTTGAATAGAAAATTCTGAATACAGTACTCATTTTGAAAAGAGAGTATTGGGGTATCTGGATCATCATTTGATCCAGATGCCCCAATACTCTCCTACTTAAGTCAACAGAGAGTGCTTATCAGATTGAACAACTTTTGCTGAAACGTCATACCTCTATATGCTATAGTCTAGCTGGGACCCTGGAGTTCCACATCAGGTGTTTTAGATCTTCAATTTGTATAAGGCAATAGAAAGTGCTTATCCAATTGAACAACTTTTGCTAAAACGTCATACCTGTATATGGTACAGAGAAGCTGGGCTCTTGGGGTTCTACATAAGGTGTTCCAGCTCTTCAAATTTATTATCTCAGCTGAAAATGCTCATCACATGAAACAATTTTTGCCATGGCACCATTTTTGTATCTCTTATAGTTTTGTTGGTCTGTTGGTGTTCTGCATCAGGTCTTCAAGTTTCGAAGATAAATTATACCCTATATGTTGACCAGGCTTAATACTGATACAACAAAGAAAAAATCATTGAAATCCGTTCAGTAGTTCCGAAGATTAGCGTGTACAAACAAACAGACATACAGACAATTTTTTTTTTTTGGATTTGTGCTCCATTACTGTTTCTAAACCCCACCCAATTATTATTTTTTTAATATATTCAATGTACAGACACACTTTTTTTACAGATTTATTATATGTATAGATTTAGCAACTTACATATCTCAGTCATAGTACTAGAGATGAACTCGGTTCCCCTGTCAGTCGCGATCTCACGAGGGATACCATACCTGAGTATAAAGTTGTCTACAAATGCTCGTGCTACACTTACGCTATCTTTTCTTACTAATGGATATGCTTCTACATACTTACTTAACTCACATTGCAATGTGAGGATATATGAGTAACTATGATAATCCTTATCTAAGGGCCTAACTATATCTAAATATATTTTATCAAATGCTGACTGCGCAGTCGTGGTTATTACCATTGGTTGTTTTGTATGCAACGAATGCTTTTGTTTTTGACATTTGTCACATTTTTTCACAAATCCTATAATGTCTTCTACCATGTTTGGCCAAAAGTAATAACGCTTTATATTATTTGTCATACGTTTAATACCTGCATGCCCGCTAGTGGGAAGCAAGTGAAAATCATTTAATATTACCCGTTTATCGTCGTCATTTGTTATTCTTATTAAACTCTTCAATATTAAAATTCGTGGACCGGTCCAATCATAATTTCTAATATATTTGGTTAACCATTTTATATATTTCTCATTCATCTCATTTTTAATGATATAAACTTCATCAATTGATATTCTTTTACAGATAGATTCCAAATCTCTCACGAAAGCGTCTCGCGCTGAGCATGATCGAGAAATTGGGTCTAAATAAATTGTCAATTTAGATGGTACATAAATAAAGTCATTTACTTTAATATATTTAGTGTTATGTTTTAGTATACACCGAGAAAATATTAATTCAGTGCAATTATTCGGCTTTTTAAGAATTTCAACGATTTTCGGTTGATCAGACCGACCATCTGTTTTGTTCTTATCGACCGAAGAATTGTCATCTAATGTCTTTTTTGCCATACTTCGTGTCATGACATTTAAGACATTCTGATTCATATTTTTAAATTCATCGGATGTAATCACGATGCGAGATAACGCGTCTGCAGCCACGTTATTCACACCCTTAACATATTCAACTTCGTAGTCGTACTCATCTAAGGTTAATCGAAACTTTATTAGTCTACTGGACGGGTTATTGAAACCAAATAAATAAAGTAAAAGCTTATGGTCTGTTTTGATCTTAAACTTTTTACCAAATAAATACGGCCTAAAATATTTAACGGACCAGACAATAGCAAGGAGTTCCTTTTCTATTGTTGGATAGTTTAACTCGGATTTATTGAGCGGCCGGCTTGCATAAGCAATCGGCATATCATTTTTATTACATAACACGGACCCTACAGCTACACCAGAAGCATCCGTGTGCAATATGAATTCATTATCGTCCTCAAAATTTGGATATTGTAAAATGGGTGGATTGGCAAAATATTGCTTTAACAGATTAAATGAACGCTCACACTCTGTATTCCAATTAAAATGAGTACCTTTCCTGCATAATCTATTCAAAGGTATTGTTATATCAGCAAAGTGTGGAATAAATTTGCGATAGTAATTCGCGAAAGCAACGAAACGTCTCACTTCGTCACTATTTTTTGGCGTGGGGTAATTTTGTATTACTCGTGTTTTTGCAGGGTCAGGCGAAACTCCTTTAGCAGATACAATGTGGCCTAGATACAGTAATTCTTTCTTCAAAAACTGTCATTTTTTAGGGTTAATTTTTAGATTTACACTTCTAAGTCGTTCAAAAATATCAATTAAATTCTTATTATGCGAATGTAAGTTGCGTCCTATACAAATAAGATCATCCAAATAGACCAGACATTTTTCATGATTTAAACCAGACATTGCTACCGTCATTAACCGACTAAAAGCACTCGGGCTGATTTTCAAGCCCATTGGGAGTCGCTTTATTTGATATTGTTTGCTTGTAGTAAATGCAGTGTATTTCCTACTTTCTGGACATAATTCTAATTGATAATAACTTTGGCTAAGGTCTAAGTGGCTGAAATAAATTGCTCCTGACAAAGAATCCAGTATATCCGAAATATTTGGTAAAGGGAACTTATCGTCTTTAAGATTATTATTTAATTTCCGATAATCAATAACAATTCGCCATTTTTTATTACCGCTATTGTCACATTTTTTTGGCACTAAAAGAACAGGGCTAGACCATTCACTCGTACTTTCCTCGATAATGTCATTACGTAACATATCTTGGATTTGTTTATCAATCTCAGTTTTTTGACTTTTAGGGAGCCTATAGGACTTGGTGTACACTGGGTTAGTATTTTCTTTCAAATGAATTGACTGTTTATATAAATTGGTAACGCCTAATTTGTCACCTGGTAAAAAAAATACATCTGCGTACTTTGCACAAATGTTTTCGATCGAAATTTGTTCTTCTTTATTCAAATGCTTTAAATTCAATACTGAAAATAATTGTTTCACACGATTCGCATTTAAGTTATTACTTTCAAAAGAACATACAAAATATTCATTTAAAGGTACAATGTCGGGCGTGAAATAACTTAAGCATATGTCTGTCTCTCGGGTGTTTAAAAATGTTAATGGTATTTAACCATCTATAGGTTTTACTAAAACAGACGCTAAAAATACGCTTTCACTTAACTGTTTAGACATAACAACACATTCATCTTTTAAACTTGTCTCTACTAAGTAAGTAACTTCACATCTGGCCGGTATAGTCATGTAAGTATTGTTGCCGAGTTGCCCCATTTGTAATGGGATAACAATGGGTACGTCATGGTTAATCGTCAATATATTTCGCTCAAAATCTAATATGCAATTAAATCTACTCAATAAATCTTGTCCTAATATACCATCTGTTCTACAAGTAAAGTTCTTAAATACATAAAACTTATGCTCGAACTCATAATTATTATAATTCAATTTAAGATAAACAAAACCATCACAATACACATGACCACCTATACCGTTTATTTTAATGCGCTCTATATGGAAAGGAATGTGCAGGCTCTCTTACGCCTCCTGACTAATTATGGACACTGACGCGCCGGTATCAAGTAACCAACTACGCGACACGTGGAATACATCTAAATTAATAGAGTTAATATTGTGCTATATCCTTCTCCGTGTGAGAGGAGGCCTGTGCCCAGCAGTGGGACGATAAATAGGCTGTAACTAACTAACTAACTAACTAATATTGTGGCAATAAAAATGTTCATGCACGAAAAAACAAGTTATTATTTTGATTTTCAGTCTGCACTTCAGGATTTTCTTGTAAACGCTCACTACCACTCGACTCAGCTAGCCTAATTTGGTGTTGACGAGCCGGGCGACGAAACGTTGTGTGGCCACGAAAACCACCGCGACCGCGATAATTGGATGAATTATTAAAGTTACGTACACGATTGGAACCATTGTAATAACCACGACTGGGATTATTATAATTTTGAGAGTTAGAAAACACTCTAGACGCACCCTTGTTAAAACTATTATTATAATTACGATGACCGCGGGTTGACCTACCTCTATTATGATGAAAACTCATCACTCGCTCTTCACCTCCACTCGATAGCTTCTCGTCCAATGCACCCTGGATCGCGTCCTTCAATGTGCTATAATTTCTAGCTGCAATTATTGTGCTAAGACGACTATTCCTCAGACCATCAGAAAATCGTTTTATAGCTATCCGCTCGTTTATTGGCTTCAAAGTTTGGTAAAGATCAGTGTTTCCGTTGGCCTGAGTAATTGTCAGATCGACGAATAACTGTTCTAATTCCTTACCGTAATTCTCGATACTCTTGTCGTTCTGTTTCATATGCTGCATCTTGCTGTGAATAGCAGTATCGGATTTTTTTGGCAGTAAGATACTACGCATGTCTAGAATCAAATCTGCAACAGACGAATAAGTATTACGCATGCGCAGCTTAGCGCTTTCAGATAGCCGTGACTTTATAACAAATTGAATGAGTTGCTTTTTACCCGTATCATCTACCATAGACTCATACATCTCGATGTTTGAAATTAATTGTTTGGTGATATTCTCATCACCCGTCATTACTGGTAACAAAGCAATCGCAGTTTTCAATTCGAACTTTTCCATGGTGCTTTTCGTATCCTCTGTGCTATCAAAACAAAGTTGAATTATTTTCGAATACAATTTATTTATATCTATACATATAATAAATCTGTAAAAAAACTGTGTCTGTACATTGAATATATTAAAAAAAAAAAAATTGGGTGGGGTTTAGAAACAGTAATGGAGCACGAATCCAAAAAAAAAATTCTGTCTGTTTGTCTGTATGTCTGTATGTCTGTATGTCTGTATGTCTGTATGTCTGTATGTCTGTATGTCTGTTTGTTTGTACACGCTAATCTTCGGAACTACTGAACGGATTTCAATGATTTTTTCTTTGTTGTATCAGTATTAAGCCGGGTCAACATATAGGCTATAATTTATCTTCGAAACTTGAAGACCTGATGCAGAACTCCAACAGACCGACAAAACTATAAGAGATACAAAAATGGTGCCATGGCAAAAATTGTTTCATGTGATGAGCATTTTCAGCTGAGATAATAAATTTTAAGATCTGGAACACCTGATGTGGAACCCCAAGAGCCCAGCTTCTCTGTACCATATACGGGTATGACGTTTTAGCAAAAGTTGTTCAATTTGATAAGCACTTCCTATTGACTTATACAAATTGAAGATCTAAAACACCTGATGTGGAACTCCAGGGGCCCAGCTAGACTATAGCATATAGAGGTATGACGTTTTAGCAAAAGTTGTTCAATCTGATAAGCACTCTCTGTTGACTTATAAAAATTGAAGATGTAAAACGCCTGATGTGGAACTCCAGGAGCCCAGCTAGACTTTAACATATGAAGATATGAGGTTCTAGCAAAAGTGGTTCAATCTGATAAGCACTCTCTATTGACGTATAAACATCGAAGACGTATAAAAATGGCAGGTGGAGACTCGGCACCTCACTTACTGGGCCCCCGGGAATCAGTCACTGAATAGCAACAAGAGGGCAACAGGGACATGAGCGGCTGAAGGGCGAGGATACCTCGGCGGACTTTAAACGCAGATTACGCGCTCCCTGTGGGTCACTTACCATGAGGCACCTACCTTCCAAGCAGGGCTACTAATCCTGCTCTAGCGACTCCATTCTGGACGGCCAAGCCAAGCCAGAGGCGTGAGACCTACCCCCGTCATGGTTCACTTCGACCGGCCGGAGATGGGGGACAGTATACTCCCTGTTCTCCCTGGAGAACTCAGTATATATAGCCCCGCGGGGTCGCTACTCCCCGTCATCAGCCTCAGATGTCCTGCAGTGCTTATATCTCATTATTATTGTCGTTATTATCTCAAGAGCCTTTGTCCCAATTATGTTAGGGTCGACTTCCAGTCACGATGCAACTGAGTACCAGTGTTTTACAAGGAGCGACTGCCCAGCTGACCTCCACAACCCGGTTACCCGCTCAACCCAACACCCCTTGGTAAAACTGGTCAGACTTACTGGCTTCAGACTACCCATAACGACTGCCAAGAATCTTCAATGTCAGCCGGAACCTACAGTTTAACTTCCCCTCCAAATAAAGGTCATTGGTATCCAAAATATACGTAGAAAGTACATACGAACTTAGAAAGTTGCATTGGCAGGTACTTGCCAGACCTGGAATCAAAGACGCTCATACTTGAGAGATTGGTTCTCTACCCACTAAACCACCACAACTTCCACTAAGTCACCACGACTTTGTCATCTATTTAATGTTTTTTTACGTAATAATACGTGTAATATTTCTGCCACACTCAACTTAAATGCGTACTAATTAAAATCACTACTTTTATCCCTATGGTCACGTCTATTGCGGTTCAATTCTCAGCGTTTTGTTTAGTCTGCTGTGCTTTTGCCGTTAAAGTACAAAAATTAAATATATGGAACGTTTCTAATGGTTATGCGTATTCCGTTGTTTTCAAGTCAACGGGCCCTTAAAATTCAATATCAGACTATTCAGATCTTTGATTTTGCTGACCCCGTAGTCGCTGGCATAAGGGACAGGATCCGCGTACGAAGTCGCGGGCAGAAGCTAGTATCAAATAAGTTTGTAATTATCTGAATTTCACTATCACTAATCTCTTTATTTTTTATTCGAATTTCAATAGCTATTTGTAAGGAACAAAATTGTTTATATAAAATATTTACTTCAGTTTGTTTTGCTTGTCTTACATTAATTGACCTTCTACTTGGACCTAACTTTGTAAGGTAATCTTTAATATGCTTCAATTTATCAAATATTTCTTTAACTTCACTAGCCATAACATCATTACATAAAGTTGCGTATGATTAGTATTATATTAATCATCATAATTACCTACACACAAAAATATGACAAAATCATTTAAAATAACACACTAATATTACCTTATTTAATAAACTTTAAAATGCGAGTAAATATTTAACATATAAATGTTGTACCTTATACTTGTATCATTACCGTATCCATTTCCATGCCGTTTTACACTAATCGCACTTTATCTTGGGGTGACCGCACTTTTTATTATTTAATCACAACACTCACACCGGTGAAGTTCCTGTAGAAGCTGCAAAATTGGCCTCCCGTTGCTGACGACGGAACAAGCTCATCGACCTTCGCAGATCGAAATCACGAACACCTCTTTCAATCCATTTTCCATGGCATTTCCTGTAGTAGCGCAATAGCCATATAGCGCCTCCAATAATCAGTATGACTGACTGCAATAGTGACCAACATATAAGCTATCACACTTGTATGCTGCAACACCTGTTCGGCCCCAGCCGAATTTCCTGCGCCGTTCTGTGCTATTATAACTTCCTGGGGCTTAGATTGTTGTTTGCCCATTTTGAAGTTTGATCTTTAATTGAGGAACACGGGAAAAGTCACAAATTAAGTTCACAGTACACGAACCGTCACTTCGTAAGGTAATGAATAAAAATAGAGCCATCGTAATAAGTCTTTAAAACTGTCCAGTTCAGTCCAGTCAGTTCAATGTTTATAATAACGTCTCCTTTTATGGGACATTCCACTGCGCTGGCAGGGTCGCCATATAAAGGTTCGACTCGGGAGAGAAATAGAACACGTCCAGTTAGCAACGAATATGATTTATTACTCCGTATAATCGATACTTACATTATTTAATATACTCTTAGAATCTAGGAATAGCATGACATCATTACATAGGTATTCTTCCACTATAATATTCTATGTTATCAATTAATTGTTGGGTTACTGTATCATCATCTGTCATTAACAGCAATAAGCCTAATGCTGTCTTTAGCTAAAAGTTTCCATTTCTACAACCTCACACAATTTTTAGACTTCTTCATACAACTTTAAAAATTCTTCACTCAATTCACTAATATTTTTCTCTGTGTTCTTGTCCGATTTACCTAGTTTTACGTTGTCACTTATTATCGCTAGGACAGAAGAAAAAGTTGAAAATAGTACATAACTTTCATCCGCTTTTTTACGTAAGATTTCGCCTTTCCGTCCTTTCGGACCTAACTTTATTAAATTAGTTTTAAGTTCTTTTAACTTAGCAATAAGCGATTTGATTTCATCTGTCATTTAACTAACACATTTTATTTTACTTAATATTATGAATACACAAAAAGGATAAGAAACTAATAATTAGACTACGTACTTACATAATAACGTTCTCTTATTGTCCTGATATCGTCGCGTTTCTCACAGGTTCTCTTTTTTTTCACAACACTACACACTACCACTCATTGTACGTAGAATCACGTTCCCTCCCACTTAATCTTCCAAATTCAGGATAGTCTTCCTTCGTATTGCAATGTCAGCTGGGCTACTGCAGTTGTCCCATCATGCAACTCGACATCCAGTGAGTTAGAAACCAGGCAGAATGACCGGCTATTTATCTGTTCTGGGCATAACCGATAATGACCTTTCCTGCCTTCTATAAATGCTTCCACAATAGTTCTACCTTGTTTTTCCCTATTCGTATACCTTGGCACCTTAATTCATTAATTTGACTGAATATTTCCATGTACTGAGCTATCTCCTTCATATGCTGCTCCATACTTCTGTTTCCTTTAAGCACCAGCTTTGCTCAAGTTTATAACTTGGCTGCGCGCTCTTCTTTCAATCCTCTTATTGACAGATAAAATGCAGTATCGTATAAGTACGAAAGCAACTATCAGAATTATCGTCAATACGAACACACTCAAACAGAAATTTATATTTGTGATTCCTTGGGTGATCGAAGTATTTTGCTCGATAGAGTTCGTCTTCCCGAATTGATTATAAATATCACTATGATATCACCGGAGATATAGGAGTACTGTATTGTTTCCCCATCTTAGAGATGAAACACTGTTATTGTTTAATGTTAAAAGACACTCGTCTCATTATGGATCACTACCGGCGCCTATCCATATTAGTAATTGCAACCCAAACTTAAAGTGAGCCGCACTGGCAGGGTCGCCATGTGATAGCGGTACGCGGGGGAAGTAAGTAAACACAAGACGGTGGTTATGAGACTAACTTTATTTTTATAAATGGACACCTTTTATAATAATTAGGGTTTACAGGGATGATGTCATAGTACTGGTACATAGATGAGGTCATAGGTTGTTGCCCCCTACAGTATGTAGGTTAGGCTTCAGGTTCCAGATGTTTATACTTAGGTACTATTACAACCTCAATTACCATATATAGAATTATATCATATTAGGGTCATGTTACAATATTATTCTTAGAACTATTTTATCAAAAATCAAAACTCAAAACTCAATTTTTTTTATTTCAAATAGGCCTATGAAAGCTCTTTCGAAACGTCAAAGTTAGGTGCACGGTTCCAAAGAGTTGGTCTCATGGAGAAGAATTGGCAAGAAACTCCATAGAACCTTATATCTTATACCTATTACAAATAGGTGTACGTTTATTAATTTTTTTACGGAGTTCAATAATCGTTGACGCAAGTTCCTCGCCTCTAATTAGCACCTCGTACACTAACTCGTTTTTGTTAAGCAAAAAGAATTTAATAGGGTAAGTTTCCATGACGCTTACAGTGCAGAAATTAAGAAAATGAAAACAGAAATAGATAACTAACTACAAGATAATGAAATGAAAATGAAATGGTGTTCTTTACAACTAGAAGTAACTACTACCTTTTACTACGATGAGGTGATGAAAAATGAATACCCAAATAAATAAAATTAAATGAGAAGAAAATAAAAAAAAATAAGTGGGTAGGTGAAAAACAAAAAAAATAAAAATGATAGAAAAGAAAGGAAGAAAAAATGTGCGAACTGTTACGTATAATCAATAAGATGTAATTTGCATTTATAAAGTAGCTTAAGTCATAATTTATAATAATAGTTCCAATTTGCAGTTAGCATTACATGTAGTTTTATTGTTATTGAACTCGAAATAATTCTTTAAAATAATAACCAATATGCTTTCCAAAAGTAACGTGTACAATACGCAACAGTTAACAAAGAACATAAAACATAAAGAAAAAACATAAAAGGCACATCCAGAACATAAAAACATAAAAAAAAATATCTGTTATTGACGAAGATACGCTGAAAAGAATCTGCCTGTCGTCATTCTCAAGCAGTGAAATCAGTGACGCCAAATCGTTACTTTTCGAATACCTACCAGCGGGTCAACGCAAAATTATTTATAATAATAATTTTACTTTAAATTTTTATAAATCTCCTAACTCTTGAACTTCAGTCTGCGTATCATCTTTATGCTGATGACTTGCAACTATATCGTCACTCCAGCCTCGAGGGCTTATCTGCTACAATCATGGAATTAAATAATGATCTAGCTGGGTTGAAGAGCTGGGCTGATAGGTTTGGAGTGGCGGTAAATCCTGGCAAGTGCCAAGCTATTTTAGTTGGTAGTAGTCGCATTATGCAAAGAGTGGATTTAAGCAGCTTACCTCCGGTACAATTTGATGGTATGAACATCCCTTATAACTCAAGCGTGAAAAACCTGGGCTTACATATCGACACTACGTTAAGCTGGCAATCTCATATTGGGAGTGTTAGCCAGAAGGTAACAGGTTTGCTGCGCTACTTTTATCGGTTAAGAAATCTTCTCCCGTTCAACGTGAAAGCGATGCTTGTGCGAACCTTGATCTTTCCCATAATTGACTATGGTGATGTTTGCTTCTATGACCTGAATGCAGATCTGCTCAATAAACTTGACCGGCTTCTCAACAATTGCATTCGATTCGTTTTTAATCTTCGCAAGTACGATCATGTGTCTGCTTATCGAGAACAGCTTAGATGGCTGCCAATTAGGCAAAGACGTGAGATGAGAGCATTAACTACTCTATTTTTTTTCCATTCTTCATACTCCTTGTTCACCTCCATATTTATCATGCCACTTCCAGTTTTTGTGTTCTCAACATGACAGAAATTTGCGTTCCTCCAACAACCGTCTACTCCAATGTCCCTCACATCGCACAGATTTCCTTCATTCCTCCTTTTTTGTCCAATCTATTCTTTTATGGAACAAGTTGCCCTCGGAAATTAGGATGGTAGATAGCCGATTGACTTTCAAATTGAAGCTTCGTGAGTATCTTCACCAGAGTTTGCAGAATTGACACAACTGTGCATTTGATTTTGTGTTATTTATATATGTATTAAAGTTTATTTAATATTATAAATATATGTGTATGTATAATAAGTCTATGTACGTTTATATATTTTAGATTTGTCTTATTTACATATTTAGTGCGCCTGCCATGAAATTTCTCCTCCACCTAAAGGTTGACTGGTAGAGAACGCCTAAGGCGTTAAGTCCGCCTTTGTACATTGTTTTTTTTTTGTAAAATGTGTGCAAAAAGTATAATAATAATAATAATAAGCCCCGCAGGGCATCTGAGGCGGATGACGGGGAGTAGCGACCCCGCGGGGCCATATATCCGAGTGCTCCAGGGAGAGTATACTGTCCCCCATCTCCGGCCTGCCGGAGCGAAGAATGACGGGGGATAGGTCTCCTACCTCTTGGCTTGCCTTCATCGGCCGGTCAGAGTGGAGTCGCTAGAGCAGGGTTAGCTCGGAGGGTAGGGGCCTCGTGGTAAGTGGCGAGTGGGCCGGTGATGCTGGACCCACAGGGAGCGCGTGATCTGCGTTTAAAGTTTAAAGTCCGCCGAGGTATCCTCACCCTTCAGCCCCTCATGTACCTGTTGCCCCCTTGTTGCAATTTAGCGACTGATTCCCGGGGGCCCAGTAAGTGAGGTGGCGAGTCTCCACCTGCCATTTTTACATGTTTTAATACATTGTCATTGGCAGGTGCCATAGTTCCCATAGTTATCCCCATTCCCAGTCCATTAGCATCCCATCACAATAGCCCAAGTAGTTTTCATCCACAGTTAGCAATAGTATAGCACAGAACCGGGAATTGTCCTTGGGTACATTTCTATAGTGTATACAGGGATAATCGTCGGTTTTGTGTCGCCATTTCATTAAAGTTGTCTCAAAAGGGCTTCAGCGTGTTGGCTTCGGCCCCACGTTCGCCTCCCAAAAATCCGGGACTCTGTAGTCCCGAGGTCTGGAAGAGACATACATTTATAATAATAAATAAATAAATTATAAGGAAAAGAAAAGGCAAGGAAGGAAGAGACCTTGATGATATCGTTGGAGTTTTTAAAAGTACAGATCCTGAGGTAATTCCAATATTTGTGGCGAGGGTGCTCGAAAAACTACCTCCAATCTTGTTCGATCATCTCGATTGCACAAAATTGTTAAAGGACATAACTAAATTAACTTCGGAAGTTGAAACAATGAAAAATACTTATGCTACGGTTACGCAGGTTGATTAGTTGCGAGCAGATATATGTCAACTAAAGCACGTATCCTTGCCTCCACCAACTAATCCGGCAGCGGGATATGTAACAGTCGTCGGGGTACTTGGAACATGGAAAGTGGTCCGATAGGAATGATACCAAACCACAACTACACATCGGATGAACACGACCTACATTCCCCTAACAATAGTTGTTGATAAAAATCGTCATGTTGAAATGAACGATACATCGTTACCGCAAGTCATGCAAAAAGATGACTCGACGCTAGTGTCGCAACCGGTTATTTTGTCGCAAGTAACCAGCTGGGATGACGTCGCGGGGCTAACAAAAACGTTATCTTCGATCGAACGCACAAGTAATGATAAACAGAATCCTAAGAATAATAAGGTTGAGCTCGTTGTGGACCAACCAACCAAGCGTGTTTCACAAACGAATGACGAAAAGCAGGAACAGAATCGTTCGTAAACAGTGAGTCATCGTAAAAGAAAACCAAAATATAGATATATGGGACAAAAAGGAAGTGCTGAAGTGGCGGTGTCATCTTTTAAAGGTGCGATTAAGAAAATACCCATTTTTATAACCAATGTACATATAGATGCGCTCGAGTCTGACATCGTTGATTATTTAAAAATGAAAACGCAAGAAAATGTTTTTTTGGAAAAAGTAAACACGAAAAAAGTGTTAAACCACAAAGCATACAAATTCTTTGTATCCGAGTCAAAAATGCATATGTTTTTAGACAAATCAATATGGCCTGAGGGAATTATCTTTAGGCGTTTCGAACACTATAAATATCGAAAGGCGGATAGGGGATCCGCTACAGTCGGCCTAGAGAACTCTAACGATGGATCAAAACATATATAAGTTTGCCAGTTACAACTGTAAGAACGTAAACAGCGCCGTGAGTGATATTCGACGTCTATGCGACGAGTGTGCATTAATAGCACTCCAAGAAACTTGGCTGCTTCCTGATGAGCTGTCGTATTTGAACGACATAGACAGCAGATTTAGCTGTACGGGGACATCAGCTGTAGACACGGCGGCGGGCCTGCTGCGCGGTAGGCCTTACGGTGGTACTGCACTGCTTTGGAATACTAGTGTGTTTCAAAATGTTACGGTGATAAATTGCGATAATCCGCGTGTAAGTGCTATTCGTGTGAGTGCGTGCGCGAGCTCGTTTATAGTGGTATGTGTATATATGCCGACAAACAAGTCGGATAACTTAACGACGTTTACGGACTGTATGGGAACTGTAAGTGCTATTAATAATGATTATTTAAACTAACCTATTTTTGTTTTAGGGGATTTTAATGCTCATCCTGGTGAATTATTTTTTAATGAATTGAATATTTTATGCGATGAGTTTAAATGGCTTGTTATTGACGTAATTAAATTAGGATTGACGTCAAAAACATTTACTTATATAGATCAAGCGTGTGGCTTAAAGCGCTGGCTTGATCATTGCATTGTGTCGCAATCGGCCGCAAAATTTGTGTGCGATGTTTATGTAAATTATGACGTATTATGGTCTGATCAGTTTCCTGTAATTTGCGAATGTAAACTGGACTGTTTGACTCCGTTCAAAATTATTACGAGTTTGGATAGTAATTATGTTAAGTGGGGTGAGAGAACTGCGGACCAAATTGCACTATATCGCAATGAATGTCATAAACGTCTCCTTCTTATTGACTTTCTCATGGAATGCCAAACATGTGCTGATCACTATTGTAATGACCCTGCTCATAGTGTAATTATTAATGACTTATATTCTGACATTGTACTTGCGTTATCCCAGGCGTCGATGGAGGGGTCGGGAGTAAGGCGTGAGCGGAGTAATCGTCCGCCTAAAACCATTGTTGGATGGAATAAATTTGTGAGCGACAGTCATAGGATGGCCAGGGCGAGGTTCAGGGAATGGCTTTTATGTGGTAGCCCTACTACTGGCGTTATGTTTTCTAAGATGTGTGAAACTAGAAAAATATTTAAGTCTAGATTAAAATGGTGTCAAAACCATCAAGACCAGTTAAAAATGGATCTTTTGGCAGCTAAACATAGCGCGAAAGACTTCAGTGGTTTCTGGAAAAATACCAACCGTTTGGGAAGTCGCCCTGGCCACAGATTACTACAGATACTTCACTCAGTAGAAAACTTCCAATACCTATTACGATAATTGCCTACTCCTTCGCGTCAGCAACCACTGTATGCTAAAATGCGCCTAAATGCTCAAGCGTACAGCAGTGATTGCTTCGCACCGCGCGATTCCACAGTAATCGCAGGGCTGCCTCTTCGGTAAAATTAAATTAACATAACTTTTTATCTATGTTATTGAGAACTGTGAATATGTTCTGACTTTTATGTGGCAGTTAAAAATTTTATCATTTATAAAATATTTAACCAACTTAAAAAAAAGGAGGTGATTAGACATAGGTACAGGCCAAACTGAGAAGTTTGACTTGTATGGTTTGTAGGTATGTATGTTTGTGCGCGATAATCTCGCGTTTGGCTAAACCGATATCGATGCGATTTTCAGAAAAGGATTTGTTACATTTAGGAGAACGTTTTAAAATAAGTATAATACTTCTTAGTTTGATGATGATCTTCGGAGATGTTCACTAGAAATGAAAAAAAAAGCCTTAAAAAAAGAGAACCGACTTCAAATAAGGCACAAAGCCGTAAGAAATAATTTGGTTTTTTTTTTATGTTGGTGCTAACAGCTGGTAATTATGTTGGTGCTAACAGCTGGTAATTACGAATCGAAAAAGCACCGACATCAAAAAATAAATTATTTCTTACGGTTTAGTGTTTTGAAGTCGGTTCTCTTTTTTTAAAGTTTGTTTTATTATTTTTGTAAGTTTGTTTTGTTTTATATACCTATTGGTGCTGACTGTAGAAGAAACCTAGATAAAACATAATTATATACATCAGTGTGTAGGTAAAATAAAAAAATCTTTAAAGTTACAGCACATAAGGCACCACACGGCATCGTAATGCGCGTACGAACGAACAGCACTATTAGAAGTCGGTTAAAAATTGAACGGCGGCGTGCGCGCGCTTCGCTTGTGAAAACCGCAACTGAATTTGATCCGCCGGCGGACCGAGACCGCTCGGCTGGGCGGTAGGCACTTATAGCGCGCAAGTACATAGAGTGACGGAGGCCTGCCCTGGCCTTCCAGTGAGTGTGGACGGTACGAATGATTTGAAGGGTATAGCTGATAAATTTAAAAATAGCTTTCTTGTAAGGTCTCCTTTAGGACCGTCGTCGTCACTGCCAGAGGGTGGGGTGAGTGGGGAATGCGTTGGTACCAGAATAACGGCTAGGGATGTGTCAGTGGCTATTAAATTGATATCTACTAGCAAATCCCCTGGGCATGATGGACTAACTGTGGAACATCTTCAGCACGCTGGACCTCATGTGTGCAGAGTGCTGGCGATGTTGTATAACTTTTGTATTTCACACTCATACCTACCTGATAACATGATGAGGACTATAGTAGTGCCTGTCGTAAAAAACAAAGCTGGAGATTTGTCAGATATATCTAATTATAGACCTATTTCTTTAGCAACAATAATTGCAAAGGTGTTTGACAGCATTCTTAATACACAATTAAACAAATACCTAAAATTGCACGACAATCAGTTCGGGTTCCGTCCCGGACTGTCCACGGAAACTGCAATATTGTGTTTTAAGAGTGCTGTTAAATACTATACTGAGAGAAGTACACCTGTTTACGCTTGCTTCCTTGACCTCTCCAAAGCCTTTGATCTGGTCTCATATGACAAGTTGTGGGTGGGCAAAGATGAGGTCAGCTCCTATACCATGTGAGCTTGTAAACATATTTAAGTATTGGTACGGAAACCAGGTGAATAACGTTAAGTGGGCGGGCATATTGTCGGACCCGAATAAGTTAGAATTTGGAGTGAAGCAGGGGGGGTTGAGCTCTCCAGCTATATTTAATCTTTATATAAATGGACTGATCGAGGCGCTCAGCAAGCAGCATATCGGATGTTACATAGATGGCGTTTGTTTTAATAACATTAGTTACGCGGACGATATGGTGCTGCTGAGTGCCTCGGTCTGTGGACTCAGAAAACTGCTAAGTATATGTGAAGGCTATGCGGCAGACCATGGGCTAATTTATAATGGAAAGAAGAGCCAATGTATGGTTTTTCAGGGTGGGTCAAGGAAAGTTGTAGAGATGCCACCTATTAGACTCAATGGCTCGTCTTTATTGATAGTGAGCCAGTTTAAATATTTAGGCCATTTGGTAACATCTACTCTGAAAGACGATGCAGACATAGAACGGGAGCGAAGGGCGCTGTCGGTCAGAGCGAACATGGTGATCCGTAGGTTTGCTCGGTGCTCAACAGAGGTTAAGATAACTCTTTTCAGAGCATACTGTACCACGCTGTGCGCCTGCGGACTGTGGACCGACTACACGCAAAAATCGTACAGTGCCCTTCGTGTTCAGTTCAATAACGCGTTTAGGATGCTGTTGGGGCTTCCACGCTACTGTAGCGCATCGAGTATGTTTGCGGTTGCTCGTGTGGATTGCTTCCACACTGTTATGCGCAAGAGAAGCACGTCGTTGGTGAGGCGGGTGCGGGGGAGCGCTAACAGCATGCTGGCCACGCTTGCTGATAGACTCGATTGCTCTGTTGTAAATCACTGTTGTGGGCGGCATGTGACGAGTTTGGCCATGGTCTGACCGCCGCGTGTAGCTTGCGATGGAGGTTTGCAGCAGAGAAATCAGTACCTAGTAACTGTGTTTTTTGACATCTAATTATTCAATTTAAACTAATAATGTAATTTAATATTTTGTGTTTTAATGTTGAATTAGGTGTATTGTGTAATTTGTAAATGTTTAAAATGTGACTGTGTAAATGGATTTTTTGTATATGAGTCTATGTTACTTGAAATAAATAAATTATTATTATATTACATATTATTATAAAAGAAAAAAACAGAAAAGAGTACAGTATAATATTATGACAAAGTACGTACCAGTTCGCTGAGTCACCGTCTCGTTCACAATAACTTGTAGGTAGGTGATTATCTAGCAGCTGACCAATAGTCTAGAATCTAGACGTGATTAGGCAACAGAAACCACGGTAAGGGCGCCACTGCGGCCGTTGGTAACCTGGTAGTCAGGCCGGCCGACAGGTAGGGGTCCAAATAAAGTACACATTTAAGCCAACTTCTGTTGCCCTAACCACGAATA